>JAXBDA010002156.1:0-45419 GCA_036023075.1 Gaultheria prostrata | reverse complement strand
TAACACCACGATCGCTCACATTTTGGAAACTATAACTGACATACGCTTTTCGTCCCATATTCTTGGTCCTTTGTGGGAGTTTAAGTAGGCTAACATGCAGTCCATGTAATTCCATTCAAATTAATATACCTCCTCTTTTTTCCAAATTATAAATGTATTGAAAATGGATAGATTTCGAAAGTTCAAAATTCGCTTTCGACATTTCAAAATGGACAATATTTGGGGACATCCAAAATATAGGAGGATCAAGAATATGGAACAAAAGCAGTTACAGATATTGCTAAGGCCGCTGCCCACTCTAAAACCATCAAAGTTTCAAATCCATGCTCCAGAAAAGAAAGTTTTACCAGGACTGCTTGGAGGAGTCGTACTAGGAGGAGGAGGAGGGAGGACTGGCGAAGGTGGCGGAGGAGCAGCACCGAAGCTGATGTTATAAAATGGGCTCATCTCAAATCTGACATAACAGCTTGGGTACAGAACTCGTGCTCCTATTTGTGTAGCATAATTAGCAAGCGATGATAAACCTCCATTAAGGCATCTATTGCAATCAGAGTAAGACAAATCCGGCGTGCATTGTGCTAGTCCGTACACCTTTTGAAGCGAGCTGTAGTTGGCTTCTGCCGTTGCGAATTTCTTACCTGAGTTGTCACTCGAAGCCCGATTGATAATATTGGGCAAAACCTTTTCACGTGTAAGTCATACTGATAATAGTTAGTGAAGTGGTTTGCCAAAAGGTTAGAACGAGATATTAGAAATAAAATAATTCTTTTGGGATACCGCAAAGGAAATGCATAATCCAAACTAAATTACCAGAAAGACGAAGTTAAGGCCTGTCATCAGGGTTTTGAAATTGGCACGTACATGTTGTGTAATAGTTTTTCAGCTTTCCGGTACTTTTACACCCAATATACCGTTGAGAGAAAAAACGCAGGGGTATTGATCAATTCCCGTAGCATATCGGTCCGTTTCCGATTCACATAGACCAATTCATGGCCTTCGTTATGGTGTTAGAGTAGTTGTCCCACATTTCTGGAAGAGGGGATGGTGTAGTGCCCATCCGACCGTCCATTTCGATAATGCAAGGCTTCAATTTAATCCAACCAATGGATTGTTGTGGAACAGTATTAAATCCTAGCCATGCATTGTCGAAGTGGATGGTTGGTTGGGGTGCGCTACACCGTGCTTTGAGGGCACTCTAGGGGACCCCTTTTGGCTCATTGCTTGGGTACGGAATGTGAGATGCCTAAATTACATTTGGAACCTCGCCACGTATTGTTAAATGATTTAGAGTTTGATATATTAGAGCGGGACCATTCCTTCTCAAATTTTATAATAATAATTAAAGGGAGGCCACAGACCCCACACCCTATGATGGTAGACCAAGAAAATGTTGCAGAATGATAGGACCCAAAAAGTGACCATGTGACTGACCTAAATGCGGCTGCACATGTCTTGAGGGGGTGTGTGAGTAGTTGTCCCAATTGCTTAGGTATGGAATGAGAGATCGGATAATCACATTTGGGACCTCTCCACTTATTACCAATTGACTTTGAGTTAGATATAAAGTTTCAACATAATGATTTCGCGACTTATACGCAAAAATAATTTTCTCAAAATTCTCGACCACCAACAACAAATTCCCATTACGTTTTGTACGAAACTTCTAATATTGTTACAGCTCTAGCATCACCGTGACATGTCCCGATACCGGTATTTAAAACCTTGCGGGTTGAAGTCGAAGAAAATTGATCAAAGAGGGAGACAACTAATCAGTTTGACTTTGAAAGGACTTTGGTAAAAAAATTAATTTTTATTTCGAAGGGCCTAAAGTAAAATTATCAAGATTTTGGAGGGGACAAAAGGTACTCATCCTCATACATACCACCCCGTACTTTTATGATAGTCGCACTCACTACAAGGCCCGAATCCAATTGAATGTTATATTCCCTCTATCCCAATTTGCTAAATTTTTTTGGTGGTTCATTCATTCTTAAAGAATAATTTAAGATCAATCAATCAAGATCGATCAATAATATGCACAAAATAGTATATCAATCAAAAGAGATATAAATGATTGATTGATCCATAATGTGTACAAAAATAGTATCAATCAAAAGATATAAACAATTTTCTAACCGGTAAAATTAAAACAAGAAACCATAAATTGTGACGGAATTAGGAGTAATACGAAGCTAAACTTAAGCTGGGTTATCCTTGATGTCCAAACTTCTAACTAATTGGTCTCTTATTCTTTATAGGTTTTAATAAAAAAAAAAAACCTTGCGTAACATTATTTACTTAATTAATCTTGGGGTATACACTTTAGGTGTATGTCTAATATTCAGACAAATACTCCCCCCTATTCATAATTTTATTTTATTTTTCCATGTTTTGAGATGTCTTGACATACATGTCCACACTTTTTAAATTATTTGAAAAAGAAGGTCACAATGCACACCCCTATTTAGATTTAAACAGTATACACCCATTGAATTGCTTTTGATTCATAACCTTGTGCATAGAAACTCATAACCTTGTGTGTAGAAATTCATAACATTTTCGTTAATATTTGTAACATTTGTATGAAGATTCATAATATTTGCATAAATGTTAGTAACATCAAAACAGAAATTCACAAAATACGAATTTTACTATCTATATCCAAATGTCATGAATTGTTATACAAAATCATTCAAACCTCATGTTAAAAATTTGTAAGCAAAATGTTACCATGAATTTAAAGCAATTCAATAGGTGCATGGCGTATACACTTATATAGGGACATGTACTGTAGCATTTCTTCAACAAAATCTGTAAAATCGCAACCCTTAGCAAAGGATAGTTTTGATAATAAGTACCTGGTACGTTTGATTGCCAAATTGTTTTAAGAATGATTGGATAAGACGGATTAAGAAAATAGGAATACAAGGGACAAGTGGCACCCACGGGATAATAGAAAGAATTGTATGAATAATGGGATTAATTGTATTATGCTTGGTTGGAATGGATAAAGGTGGGATAAAGATGAGTGTGATTATTTTCGACCACTGAATGTAGAGAGAAATAATCTAGAGAATAAGGACTAGCTAAAACCATTGCTCCCCTCGGTATAAATTAATGGACGGGGATGATTTGGTCGTCCTCTCCGGCCCATTTTTTAACCCTTCCCACATCCATTTTGATGATTGGAATCCTTGATATTTTAGACTTTATCGAGAACTTTAAGCACGCGAAAATTCATGTTCATTGCATAACATTTAATGTGCTTTCGAAACAAATTTATCTCTTGAAAAATGGATTTTTATCTAGTGTTGTAATATTTTCTAAACCCGATTTTCTCGGGAAAAACGTGTTCTAGAACACATTAGACGATATCCGATTAACATGAATTTGATGCGCCTAATGTTCTAAATGTGATCTAAAATACGAATAATCCTAATCGTCAAAACAGACCCGCGAAGGGTCCGGAAACAGGCTAGACAAGACAGTGCAGTCCCTTTAATCGTATCGTCTCCATTAATTAATCCCCCAGGGGTACTAACTGGACAATAGTCGACTCTTGTCTAATTCGGCCTAATATTTTGAAATTACCTTTATTACAAACTTCAAAATCAACACAAAACTCAATCCCTACGATTACGACTTCTCTTTCTAAGGTTGTTATTTGGGGAACGTAAAAAGTCAGCTATGTATTTGAATTAATTCGTCTTTGGTAATCTATTTGTCCAACTTTTAATCTTTCGTTTTTGTTGTTTTGGTTTGTCTTGAAAAGAGGGCCAGCAAAAATTATGTTCAAACTTTATAAATGTTCACTAAAAAGAAACATAAAGAAAAATAACCTTAAAACTCTAGTATGCAATTTTTTCCAGTGCAGTTGAAGAAGTCCATTGAATGTCAATCAAGTTATGCTCTTAATTGATGCCCCTTCTATTTCAAAATCCTGAATCCGCCTCCCACCTCTCTTATCTCACAAACAAACGAACTTATGCTACTAGATTACTCCTCAAAAAGTCAAGATCTGATAAATGAAGTCAACTCAGCTAATTGAACGGATTGAGTTTCAAGTAACAAAATAGTACTCCCATATCAGTGACTACATAGAAAAGTACACTTTACCGGTGTGTTTGACAAGGAGTGGGATATTTGAGGGATCAACCCACAATTTAAATCCTATGCCGCGGGTTGGTAGGGCCTTCCATCCCTAAGGACAGCAGAGCCTCCAAGTCCGTTTGACAAACATAATTCGATCAAGAACTTGTCGGTATCCCATCATTTTGATTTGATTTTGGAAAAATGGCTTGTACATTCATATTTCAGAACAAAAAAATCAACAGACAAAAAGTGTTCATGTTACCTGTCCCAGATCTTCGGTTAAACGGGTCGCATTCGGCACATTCTGCGTATTGTACAAAGTATTCCCTCCGTCTGTGTCTAAAACGGAGAAGATGGACACGTTGGAGTACCTGAGCATACACGGGCTGTACCAGACCGTGACCCGCTTTGACCTAGGACACAGTTTTACGATATTTGTGTAAGCAAAATTGACGCAGTCTTGACACAAGGCAGCGGTGAGGTCACCTTGGCAGAGGAAAAGGCCGTAGGCGATGTCGGGTGGGCTGCTGCCGACGGTGAAGCTGTAAAAGCCGTTGGAAGCGTTGGAGTTGGAGGAGAGAACGGATAAGAGGGTGTTGAGATTTGTACTGTAGGTGCTGTTTGGGGCGTAGGTGGTTGCGTTTTGGCAGTCTATGTAGGCCATATATGGGTCAGCAGCTTTTATTATTGGGATGAGGGTAAGTAAGAAAATGGTGAAAGCAAACAGAGCCTTTCTGGGAATTTTGTGGGGCAAATTATTCATTCTGGACCACCTGGGAAGGCTATGCTTTCTGGGAAATAAGTGGTGGAGATTGGAAACTATGGCTGTAGGTCGGGAGAGTTGAATGAGGCTGTATCCTATTGGATGCAATTGCTGTGTTCCTTTGTACAGGAAAAGGATATCATTTGAGAGAGATTGTGAAAGGATGTTAAAAACAGGGGGCGCTCGAGATCGAAAGGGAGAGAGAACATTTGAGAGAGATTGTGAAATGATGTTAAAAACAGGGGGCGCTCGAGATCGAAAGGGAGAGAGAGAGAGAGAGAGAGAGAGACACGGGAATGGGGATGGGAACGGGAGTGGATCGATATGTACTCACGTCTTTTGGGGGAATTATTTAAAAACAAATGGCTTTGGTGAACAATAATTGTCACTGACTGGTGGTCTGAAGTTACTATGAAATTACCAAAAGGAAAACATGAGTCTGCCTTGTTGGTTGGCTGCTTGGAGCATCCTTATCGGGAGACTAAAAAAAACACCAAATTTAATCACAAAAATACCTTTTACAAATTAACAAATTACTTTTCAAAAAATTCACAAGATCAAACTTTCTATTTTAACTTTATTCCTATTTTTCTATTCAATAATCACAGCAGCCACACTGGATTATTTTTCCAAATGCCTTTTTCCTATATTTTCTATTCAACAGTCTATTCAATAGTCGGACACTTTTATGTCCCTGCCCCACAAGTCTGATGAAGTGCAAGAGAAAGAGGTGGAAGAAAGAAATAAAAAATTGAGAAGTGAGTGAATAGTGACGACGCAAATTTGCATCGGTACTGTAGCAATAACAAATTTGGTAAATTGTTTGGTGAGTCTGATTTTGGCTCTATTTTGGGGGGTTGACTCCCTAAATTTGATCAAAAGTTAATTTGGGTAACCTGATGAGGATGCCCTTAGGCCAAAAAATTTTGGCAAAAAGTTAGACCTGAGTCCACCCTCATCCCTTTGAATATTCCAGGTCCACCCTCACCCATTTGAAAATTCAAATATTCAAACTCTGGCATTGAAAATATTCCATTAATTGCAATAACATTGGGTCCCACTTTGTTGTGTGTGTGTGTGTGACAGAGGAAGCGAGAGTACAATTGCATTACACATTGGGTTTTGGGAGGGAGGGGGTCCACTGGCTCAATTTTGCCGGTAAAAAATCAAGTGAGTTGACAGAAAATGTCAATATTTCAAAAAAAAAATTGGAAAGAATTTTTCAAAGCTTGAAACCGAACAAGGCCGACTCTAAACTAATGACCAATATAAGTTGCCATTATTTGTTTAGACCATTTTACCATTTGCCTTTATTTTTGGGTTTAAGTTGAACAAAAATAAGGAACAAGTACAGAAAGTTATTGATAAGTACAAATCAACCGGGCCTGTTTAGCTCAGCCTAGAATTTTGTTCAGCCCTGACTGGTCAGCTCGGCCTATCTAGATAATCATTGATCTCCAGAACCATATCCACAACGATGGACTTGAGTAGGTAGGGAGTCTCCCACACTACCCAAACCCCTCACAGGGATAAACACAACCAGTCCATCTCCGGTCACTGGACTTTTGCGGGTTCCATCCTTATCAACACCCAGCAGTCCTAAATTCCTAGTCCTAGCAAGATACTACCTCCAAAACCGCCTATATAAACAACCCTCACATTAAGAGGATAGGTAACTTAACTCTTGCACTTCATTTGCTTGAGCTTTACTCCATATTTCTCCAACAAATATAATGACTTAGGCATTGCATTGGAAGAGTGTTGGCTGACACCACACCAGTGTCAAGTTTTCTATTGCATGCAAGACAGTTAGACCAAGCACGATGAAGAAATCAGTTAAAAAAAAAAGCACGACGAAGGATGATTCATCAGTTATGAAGCAAGTCTATCTAGTACAAAGGGCAAGCCCCAAAATGGAGGCGTAAAGTGAGTCCATAAAATTATTACTTCTGCGACATGTACAAGCCTTTATGGGTTGTAACTTGTAAGTCACTCAAACAAAAGAAACAAGTCCATAAAGTTACCAGAACAAGTTCATTCAGTACAAAGGGCAAATTCAAAAATAGACACCCAAATTAAATGGGGACAGGGAATAATTATTTTCCCATGGATGTGCACCTTTCGAGGTGTCAGTCGAAGAAAAAGAAAGAAACAAGTCCATCTAGTACAAAAGCCAAGTTTGAAATTGGATAATCAAAAAGTCGTGGTTAGAAGGGCAAAATGGTTAGGTCCGCCATGTTTTTGTAATTATAGTAGCTCTTACCATATTTTTGTGATTTCCATACTTGGGACTACTAAACGAGTGAATATTCTTAGTCCACACCTTTTTTTTGAAATTTTCCCTTTTCCATTCCGTTCTTAATCTTTGTTTAAAAAAAAAATTGATTTACACACTCTTTTTATTACAAACACTATTTTTGTGATTAGTTATCCCGTTTAGTGAAAATAATTGAAAATGCTAATAACAACTCATTGGGCTGTTAATAAGGAAGAAAGAGGAAAACAAACACCATTTCCCATGCACCTTTAACACATAAAAAAATTGCATTTTTTGATCCTCCTGCCTTGTTAACCACTCAATGAGTTATTTAGCATTTTCTTTGATTAAAATGGATGTAAGGTGAGGTGGTCAAACATGACAGCTTAGAACGTTCCTGAAACTTGAAAACTAGGTGCGTTTCATGATCTTGTTTTAAGGTTCATTGGGCCATGTGCCAGTTCAAAAGTATCGATGTTTTAATTTGAAACTTCCTGTTTATTTCTTTACCTACCTTAATTAATTAATTTCTTTTCCCCCATATGTGTGCAGAATTTTATATTGTTTTTTATGGAAGGCCGTGGATATCAATTACACGGTAGCCCGATCTATTATTAAACGGCAGACGGACAAACGTCCAAGTTTAGACGAATCTTATTGGCTTTCCCATCTCGTTCCAATAATATTTTCTTTAACTTGAGCAGGCAGCCAAGCACTTCCTTTTTTCTTTTCTTTTTGGTTGGCCAACCACTCTTTGCAAGTTGCAACGAACGCGCACTACTCTAAAACACATGGCTCGGTCTTTTCCCCGTGGGGAGGCCGCCTCCTCTATCCGTCCACGCCACCGTCTTCCTCCTTTCCTCCGCCTCTTCTTTTCTCTCTTCTCCATTTGTTACTACTTCTCCAGTTTAAGTGTCCAAGTGAAGTGTAAATTAGGTGAGTAGGTTACCGAGAGGCCTGTCTTGGGTCCGACTCCTCCTTGCCTCAGATCTCGTTGCAGGTGGTCGGCGGATGGAAAATAATGATGAGGTCGGGGTAAGGATTTTTTCTGGCGTTTTCTTCCTTTTTCTCCCGGCTGGTTTCCACTTCCAGTGCTTTGTCCCAGTCTTGGTTTTTCCAAATCAGGTGGGTCGTGGTAGTGGGCAAATAATCCTTTCATATTTTTTTATTTCCTCTTTTTACCCTTCGGAAGTCAAAACATCAACATTGCATTCATATGCTTTTACAAAGTAAGGGCCAAAGAATAAACTTATCACTTTTTCCCTATTATTCCATTTGTCCCAAATTGCTCGTTCCTTTTGGGGAATGCAATTTTTATTGTCTTAGAGTTTCAAAATTATACTTTAAACTGTGAAGTTTA
Organism: Gaultheria prostrata; assembly: GCA_036023075.1. Taxonomy (NCBI): domain Eukaryota; kingdom Viridiplantae; phylum Streptophyta; class Magnoliopsida; order Ericales; family Ericaceae; genus Gaultheria; species Gaultheria prostrata. Next base: position 36,947 of record JAXBDA010002156.1, on the reverse strand, counting down.
TTAAGTGATTTTAAATTGTTTATATTTTACAATATGGATCTTAAAAAATATACAATATGGATCTTGTTTGATAGATCTCAATTAGTTGTCTTATAGAGAGTTTTAAAAATCATGAAAAACATAACAAACTAAAAATTTAAATGATTTACAAGTGAAACAAATTTAAAAACTGTGAAATAAATGAGGAGGGAAAGAGTGTTTCTAAGGGTAAAGCTAGAAGTTTGACATATTTTGATAGTTATTTTTAAAAATAGGACCAACATTTTGGGACATCCCAAAATAGAAAGAAGGACCAGCAAATTGAGACAAAGAGAGTACTTTTCAATTCTGACAATCTTTTTGGGACTGTAAGTGCTATTTGGGACCAAAAATTGAGAACGGAAGCAGTAGTTTGTTTATATTTGCAGTCTGGCTCACTTGCCAATTTTCATCGGAGTTGCTTCACCGCGACTAGAGCTCGCCTTGGCAGTGGGAGCTAGTAGATGAGTGGCATCTGTTTTGTGGCTGCGATCGATTGTGTCACGAGTGCCGCTTTGGCTTTAGAGAGATTGATCTGTAGATAAGATTTCATTTAGTCTCTGTTTATGGTTTGAGCTATACTCTTTTAGTGATACTCTACTACTAAATTTTGGACGATCTTTATACCAACACTTCGTGTTGGTCTGCTTATGGCAGTACGCATTACGGAGCTTGTATGTTTGTTTGTGCTTGTCTCTTAGATTTCGGTAGTTTTGATTCATTTCTGTGTTGTATATTGAAATCTTGTAAGTGTAGGATGACATTTCTATGAAATAGAAATTTTTTCTAATAAAAAAATTAAAACCACTCCTTGCATCATGGTTTTTCGTATTTTAGGATGAGTAAAAAAGCATACTCCTTCCATCTCTTTTTAAGTGTATTGATTTGTAAATCCAACTTATTGAGATAGTAATATTATCATTACTCCTTTCACGTCAATTTTTACCTCTATTTTACACTTTTCATATCAATTTTTACCTCTACTTTCCAAAATTATCCTTTGCTTTTCTCCATCAACTCTTTTTCAATTAACTTTTTAAAATGGCAAAACAATAGTTGTACAGATTTTTATCCATTAACTTTTCAAAACCCATATTTATTAAGGGACAACCAAACTGAAAGATTGAACAATTAAAAAGGGACGGAGGGAGTACTTAAAAGAGTAATTTCAAGGTAACTATATTTAGCTCTCATTTGATGAACGCCAATTATATCCGATACAATCCATACCAACAAGTGAGATTGGTGAATGAATGTAAGACCCAAATGTAGGGCTGCTCAAAAAATTCGATAAATCATTAAACCGGCTCGAATCGAACTAAACTTTACGTGTTGGATTAGAACAATTAATGGATTAATGCTCAGGACACGAGTTCAAAAATTAAAAGTCCATGATGCATGATCCAAAACGGACTTTCATTTTGAAACGGAACAAGACTGAGCTATTGATTACGTATAAATAATAAATGAATATATGACATATATAATATCTTTACTATTTTGAAAGAACTTGTGACGCCCCGAATGTATGGCACGTTAAAATAAATAATAATTGAACAATTACTGAAATTAAAATAAATAAAGCATAAATTTTTGTTTTTGATTACGTTCCCATAAAATACAGTTGCAAGATATCAAGGACTAATCCAAAATATTACAACTTAGGTCCATGACGAAAGTATAATATAATGCCTATCTCAAAACGATGCGAGACTAAAATAAAAAGGTCTGGCTAGGTAACCCACGGTTCATTGTACTTGCCTAGTCTTCTGGGGTGATCTCGCCGTCTAAGTTCTCCACCTGGTCAACGGAATCTCGCATTGAACACCAGCGCAACGCAATACCATGAGATTTGACACTCATTAAGAAAATAATTAACAAGTTTAGAATATTTTTTTTTTTAAAAAAATTTGATGTTAGTAATTAAAGAACAAATAAGAATATTACTATGCAATTCACACAATTATTAGGGTATCTAATCCTAAACAAATCCTAAACAAATTTACCAGTTATTATAGAACCGCATATAAATAATTCGAGATCCTGATTCGTGGTTCTTGTTTTTTGGCATTTGAATGTACACTAATCAAAGTAGAAATTGATTCTTGTTTTTTGGTTGTTGGATTGGAAATTGATTTGAAATTAACCTTGAACCAATATGGCTTAATGTAATGCTTAATCCAATTCCAAAATATTGCATTAGATAATGGTTTATATACTGTGATGCTTTATATACGATTTGCTTATTGGTTCTTGTACTTTTTTTAATTGGCTTGCTAGTTGTCATTTTTTACATGAAATTAAATCGGAATATACCCGTGACTCATTGATTGAATTGGAACCGAACCATATGTCATTTGGTCCACATTCTAATTGTATTTTCTAAGAACCGTGACTCGCGGATTAGTTGTCCTAAAATTATGTTTACATAATGTCAGCTAAGGAGGCAAAAGTGCAGTATCGCAGTACTGGGTGTGATGCGTCTCGATAGGCATTATTTATCTCTCCTCAACGTGAACTAGAATCGTTTACTTAATCTAAACAACCACATTTGTAAAAAAATAAACTTAATCGGAGATAGTTAATAAACGCATAACCTAAATAGATTTGTCTTTAGGTCATTTTTAACATTATATTGAAAATTTATTTTTTGTAAAGCAAATATTTTCTCACCACGAAGATAAAAATATAAGTTCAATAAAAGTTTTTCCCTAAATAATTTATTCAACAAACTCTACAAACCGAGCATTCAGATCAAGGTGATGAAATGTGATAGGGAGAAAGAGTCCACGTCACGTGAGATATTGAATTTGCATCAAAATGACTCCCTTTCTTTCCCCTTTTTTATTTTATTTAATTTATTTTGTAAAAGTTACAATTCCCACATGATTCTACTGTACATGTGCATAGAAGCCGATATAAAATAAAATTGTTAATTGAAAAGTACTGCCGTGGAGGTATTGTCCAATAAGCTTGCATATGGTTGGGTTTTGTTTGGGAATTTGGTGAGGTTATTTTCTTGTTGTGGTTTAGTTGGCATCTTGTCAGTATCCGGTTGTTTTTTTTTTTTTTTTTGTTACTAGGGGCAGATGTCTTTTAGTGTGAAGGGAGTCTTCTTTGTGGGTATGTCCCTTCTCCATTTTGATATCTCTTTGCTTGGATCCTTTTAATCTTTGTAATCCGTTTCCAAAGATTAATAAAAAATTTCGCTGTTAAAAAAAAAAAAGGGCAAGGATAAATGAAAACCAGCATTTCTCTTCCCAATGATCATCTCATGTCCCAATTGATTTTGAAAAATTATACTCTCTCTCTCCGTCTCTTTTTTATAGTAGAATATTTTATTTGGACCTATCCATTAATAAGTGTTTAGTTTGAAAAGTTAATGGTTAAAAGTTTATATAATTATTATTATGCCATTTTAAAAAGTTAATACGTAAAAATGGAAGATAATTAAGGGAAGTACAATGGATATGTAAAGTGAAGGTAAAAGTTGAATTTCTTTTAGGATCGATACGAAGTAACACACTTAAAAAAGGACGTGGAGACTTTTAATTTTTAAAAATATTTCAATTTCACCTAATAAACTTATGATAGTATTCCAATAAAACTATTCTAGAATTCCTTTTTAGGATCGATATTTGTCTTCTCTATTTCTCAGAGTGCAAAATTTTCGCAAAACATCTTTCTGTTCAAATAGTACATTCCTGCAAGTTAAATTATTAAATATAAGATGAAATTACGTATATAGTCACCACTTCGTTATTTTGCGGCAAAAAAATTATTTTATTTTAAGGTACTACAAACATGCGAATTAAGTTTACTACTTTGTGTATTCCTATTTATACAAATTTCTAGATCTGTCCCTGCATGTAAGGGCACACCATAGCCAGGAACATCATACTTGAAGAATAAAGATGTTAATAATCTTGAATGGCATTCGATGTGGGCTCTCAAAGAATTGACAGCTCTTTTGTTAGCAGGATATATTTTTGGAGAGAAGAATGTGAATATTATAAGAGATATAAAAAGGTGAATATGGTTTGAAGGGAGTATTATTTTAGAAGGGTAGATTAAAAGTTACTTCCTCCGTCCCTTTTTAAGTGTGTTATCTGGAAATTCCAACTATTTTTCTCTCACGTCCACTTTTACAACTTTTACATCTACTTTCCATTACTTACCCTTATCAATATAATAATACCCACTAACTTTTTAAAAAGAAATCTACTTTTAAGGGCAAAATAGGAAATGTACCCACTAACTTTTCAAAACACACAGTTATTAAGAGATAACCCAAAATGGAAATGTACACACTATAAAATGGACGGAGGGAGTACTTTGTTTGTTTTTTCCTTTGAGGAGGAAGATAAAGGAGGTACATATTAGATATAATGTACAGGGTACGAATTTCCTATTTTGCCCTCCAAAAAATATGACATTTATGTAACTTGATAGGCGCGTTAAATCCATGCATTTGAGCGCCTAAGTAGGAAAGAATGAGCGCGTTAGACGTGCGGTTAATTCTCATTTTCCATTTAATTCGTGCACGTGGTTGGATTGTGGGTTTGTGCTTAATTTGCAGGGAATTGAGTGATTTCGTCGCTAATGAGAGGTACGTGGAAAGACCGCGACGGAGTGTGGAAGCAAGAAAGGCTGTGGAGACTAAGTGTTGAAGTTGATTTCGCGCGGAAAAGATCGTAACCCATCGCGAGCGCTACAGGGATTTGAGAGGAGCGCTCAAGATTGGCACAGGAGGGGAGCCAAATTGAACAGAAGGTCTACGAGCGCTACACCAAAGTGGTCAACGGTCAAATGGAAGGGAGCCAAAGTGGTGTAGCGCTACCGCGAGACTAAGAGGTCAACGGTCAAATGGGTCCCAGCCGGTCAAAACACGAGATAAGGGGTTCGGGGCGCTACACCCAAATTGGTGTAGCGCTACCGAGGTCCTTATGGGCAATGGGACGGTGTCGTTTGGTCTTAGTGCGGCCGAAGTTCGAATTGTTTTAGGTTTTTTTTAAGTGTAATCGAGGGTGGAGTATAAATACCTCTAGAACTCGAAATTAGGGTTCCTCAGTTCCACAGTTCATAACTTTTGTACTATTTTCTTAACTTTTGTCGGCTGTTTTAGGTTTTCAATTCCAGATTCAAGTTGCTCCAGATTTTCCGGCTTAAATTTGGTGATTGCTTTCAATAATCGAATCTGTTCCTTTTCTGCAATCTGTGGTACCGTGATCTTAATCTTTATTTCATTGTTTGAAGCATGTTTAGATTCAGGATTAATGTTATTGTTGCGTTTAATAACATCATGAGTGAGTAGTTTTATAGAGTGCGGCTGCGGGGCGAAAGCGCCCCGTGGCTAGACTGACCGATGTCTACCTCGGGTTCAAATGAAACGGAATTCTCAAGCAATTTTGGATACGAAATCTTTTCTCCTAACGAACGAATCCCAGGCATCGCCGGAGTCCTTGTAAGCAGTAACTGCACATGGAAACTGGTGACAGGTGGTGTGCATTCGTTAGGGAACCTTTCTCCTATTCTAAAATCATTTATTTTAAGGAATTGTGACCCGAGTGGATATTGGTTAGTTCTAGTCGCGGACGCTGGAGTTCCCACGGCTGTGCTCTCCTTTTTAATTAATAGTAAGCAGTTAATTTGTTGGTTCTTTAAGTTAATCAACCAAAGTGAAACAGGGGATGGCTACCTAAGAGCCAAGTTAAACTAAATTCAACACTTTTGAGTCAAACACCGTTTGTCCGTCTCTGTGGTTCGACTCCGGTACTTCCGGATTATTGTGCTACACTGATTGGTAGTCCTGCGCTTGGAACGTGTTTTTGAGTCTTAATTTTATACACCTGGTCGGTCAAGCATAACTCTACTAAAACAAACTTAAAGAATAGTCCACTTGTAATCATCCTTGGGTATTGCTGAAGGCGGGGGCTTGAAACATTTGGAGAGCTAAATTTGGTTGGCTACAAATCGGTTTCTCCCTAAAATTATCAAAATACCTCTACTTGTCTCCTAAGCCTATTTTTCCCCCAATAGTCAGTTAGTAAGAGTACTAGCTAGGGTTAGCCCTCAGTCGTTTTCTGTCCTAAGTCAGCTCTGCATCAATATTACCAAAATACCCCTATGAGTCAACTAAAGTCTATTCCTGCCTAGGGCCCCCGTTTTTGACCCAATAATAGTGCCCCCAAATTTGAGATTATAATAAATATTATATGCGTTAACTGGTTTGCAGATAAGCCTTAGTAGCTCAGTGGTGAGATTTTGGGGTTGTAACAAATATGTTGCGTGTTTAATCCCTGACATTTTCATTTTTCCCCCTCATATATATATATATAGGGAAAGCTTCTAGTCCGGGCTCCGGACCTCCACGTTCCCGATATTTTGTTTATGATCCGAACCGTCCAATGTGTTTAAAACGTGTTTTTAAGGGCCCCCGCGAGAAATCATGAAAAAAAAAATACCGGGAAGGGCTTGATCCAAACAGTTTTTCACAAAATTGTAAATGTACAATTTTTGGGAAAAACTGCTCGGATCAAGGTCGTCTCGGTATTTTTTTTTTTGATGATTTCTCGCGGAGCCCTTAAAAACACATTTTAAACACATTGGATTGTTCAGATTTTACAAAATAATTTTTAAAACCTTCAAAACACCCAAAAGCTACCAGTCAGAAATTCCTGACTGGAAGCTGGCCGTATATATATATATATATCAATGCTAAGAGGCTCCATTATTGAAAGTTGCTTAATTAAGGGCCCTGAAATTGCCACGACCGGGCTTGATTAAGAGCATGTCCCTTCAAGAAAGAATCAATCATTGGTACGATCAATGACTCATGCCATACTCAAACAGATCATTTTTTCGATCTCTACTCTGGAGACGCTACCTTTTGTATGTATGGGGAACTCAATAAATGTAATTGATATTTACAGTCAACCCAATGGGTGTTTTTTTACCTGTAAGAGTGCATTCTTACCGGTCACAGTGTTTGCATTCGTACCTGTCAAAAAACATTCACACCGATAAGAGAGTACTTTTATCGTCTGTTTATTGGGCTAACAATACAAGAACTGATATAAATTTCCCAAGATTTTGGATAATATGTTTGTGAATCTGACCAATTATGATACTTCTAGACATGGTCACTTCATCTGGCGTCTAGTTCAGTAATTGATGCTTCATACACGGACCATTGTAATGACTTGCTTGTGGACTTATCCGACACTAGTTCTTCCAGAATATTTGACCCCGTCCTGCGTCGGCCTAAGAATCCAGGTTGTTGAGGAAATGACAGGGTGGAGGAATAGCTCTTGAGCATCAGAACTACAGTTGCCATGGAAGGCCTGGCATTCGGATCATCTTAATTGGACACATAATAAGGCGATCTGGATGCATCTCGTAACTTCATTTCTGGAATGAGACTCCTGAAGAGTTGGATCCATCAAATCCAAGGGCGTTCCGTCCCTCCAGAGTTTCCAAGCCTGCGGCAAATCAGAGTTGATGTAATGATATTGGCAGTATAGAGCATCATGTTCCCTTTTTCATGGAGTTTTAACATTTTTGCAAGGACATGTAATGTAATGAATAAATTTGCATTCGTATTAATTAGAAGGCATTATTTATAGCGCTAGTCCTTTGGTTTAGTTTTTAGAATATATTCCAGAGCTACATATAATGAATAATTTTAAGAACTTTCAACATGGACATACATTTTCGAATATCCCTAAATTGGATTGAAGACTAGCAATACAGGATGGACGAACTAAAAGCTTACATAGCTTAGAAGGTCTGCAGCACCGTCTGATTGGCAAAAGTTGTAGTTCTTCTTGCCCGGAATGATCTCCAAAACTAAGACGCCGTAGCTAAACACGTCGGATTTGACAGAAAATTGTCCATGCATTAAATATTCTGGAGACATGTAACCACTACAAGAAGCCATTATTAGTTAATTATGAAAGAAATTAGCCCTTTTCAGATGAGATGAAATCAGGCATGAAACAATTGATTTATTGTTCCGTCCCTGGCACTCCCATTGCTTAATAACCCATTGTTTTCCTTATTACTGTTGATTTACTAAAAGTATCCTCAACAAATTTCAAAATTCATCAAGAAATGAAAAATGAAATTTGTCAAGAATTGAAAAATGAAATTTGACAAGAACTGACAAATGGGTAATTACGTAAATCACAAAGAACAAGGTCAAATCTGACTATTATCAGGACGAGTGATAAAATCATTTCTCCCTATATAGTGAAGTCCACAATTTGTTAATCAGCAGCAAGGCATAGCAGCACATCTTTGTTTACCCAAAGGCTCAGCTTTTCATGAATCAGAAAGATGCATGGGTCGGGAATGTATATGGTCAATGCCCGCTAAAGCAAATTACTCCTACAAAAAACGAACATAAGGGATGCAGGGCACTACTTACAAGGTTCCAACTACTCGACTTGTGTTTGCCTGAGTTTGATAAACTCCAAAGATCCTTGTCATGCCAAAATCTGAAACTTTCGCATTCATGTCACCATCCAACAAGATATTGCTAGCTTTCAGATCACGGTGTATAATTCTAAGCCGCGAATCTTCATGAAGGTACAACATTCCACGAGCTACCCCTCCTATAATCTTGTAACGTCTTGACCAATCCAATTTCACTTTTTCTTGTGGGTCTGTGCATTGATCGATCCAAATGCAAGTTTGAGTTAGAAATAAGGAAGTAAGGAACTAGACAAGGGAATAATACGTAGTATAGTATTGCGTTTTCTAGACACAAGCAAAACATTAATGCCGAAATGCTTTTGAACACATGATTCACATTGTATCATTCATATATGCTTGTGTGTTTTACAGGTAAATCCTTACTGGATTCCAAATGTCACTTTAATGCCGAAAAAAGGTAACAAGGAATATAACAGAGAGAAGTCTCGATTGCCAAACCGAATAAAAAGTAGTCGAGGCTTTTGTTGGGCACGAACTCATAAATGAGTATCTTTTCTTCTCCTTCCAAGCAAAATCCCAATAGCCTCACTAAATTTCTATGCTGAAGCTTGGCTACCAATACCACCTCATTTTTTAACTCGAGTGCACCCTGCCCTGAGGTTTGAGATAGCCTCTTCACAGCTATCTCTTGTCCATCTGGAAGTAAACCCTGAGAATACAACACATTCCGTGAAACTTATACATCCTAAGTAGGACAACTTCTGAAAATTTCCAACAACTTTAGACAAAATAGAAGGAAAAAAAAACCTTGTACACTGGACCAAATCCACCTTGACCGATTTTGTTATCGTGTGAAAAATTTTCCGTTGCAGCTTCTATTGTACTCAAATCATATTGCAAGGATTGTACTATTGAGATGTCATCACCAACTGGACAAAGAAAAAGTTGAAACAAGAATAAATGATCAAAACAAGAAAGGGAGAGAAGAAAGTATTCTGGATCCCTCTCATTCTCTCTCCTTCTTTAGTTTAAGGAAAATACTAGGGAGCATGGCATATTCTACTAGATTTTTAGACCCGCTGACGAGCATAAAAGCATAATAAGACTTTGCATTGTTGACTAAATCCACCCAAGTGGATGCGACTAAGAAGCAGGGGATGATTTTCCCTTGGAAGCACCGGCAAGACACTCTGACAACCACCCCTACGCGTTTTTGCCTTTACTGGCTTCTTGTTTTCTCTTCCTAAATATGTGAATGTAGTGTAGATGATGGTGCAGTATAGTGATGTAGTCTGTTAGGGTGAGTCGACGAGAGGGGGAGCCCGTGGTTCTCCCCCTAGAGAGTTTTCATCTATCTATGCTTGTTTGAATATATAGAGTGATTTTTCTCTACGTTGATGCTTGGGCTGTGCGATGGGTGACCCAAGGATCCCAATAAAAGGTATCAATGCTCTGTTGGAGTGTGGGGGTCACCGGATTTTGCGTTTAAGCACATTGTTCGAGATCAAAAAGAAAAAAGAGTTGATCAGAAATGAGTTTTGATCATGGAAATGGTTTTGTCTCACCACCACGATCACAAGGGTGTCAGTCTGCCACTCCTACGACGTCGGCAAATGCCACACGTGCTAGTTGCGGTGGCATGTGGAACTGAGTAAGATCCACTCGCAGCGCGTGTCCTACACACGCTGGCTGGAGGAAGAAAATGATTATGTGGCGCCACGTAGGACCAATCAACAACCAGGTTGGGCCTTGCTTTCTCTTATGATTTTTTCAATAGCGGTCATCACAGAGGTGGAAACAGGTCATCAATGAAAGGGTTCAGGGTGCCACGTCACCTGGTCAGTGCTGATGTGGTGGCATGTTAGCAAGATCAACGCCACGTGGAAGGTCAGCATGCCACGTTAGCTGACCAGCGTTGACGTGGTGACACCTATATGCGGTACTGTGCATAGCAGTCTGACTAGTGAGTTTTCAGCGAGTATTGTGATTTGTGAGGTTTCAGCCGGTTCACGTGTTCTGACATAGAATCATGGCATTTTGATCCCGATTCAATGCAATTTTGATCGATTCTGAGATATTTTAGCTCTGTTTTCTGCAACAAAAGGACCGGTTCATGTCGGTTTATGGTCGTTCAGAGGTCTTTAAGATCTGTTCAAGGCTTTTTGAGGCTGGTTCATCATGTTTTTTGGCGGCTCTTTCACTTTTGAGCCCGGTTCAGGTGTTTTGGGGTGTTTTGGGCTGGTATGTATTAGCGGATACTGCGGGAAATCACATCAAGTCAATTTGAATCACACCACATACGGAAACAATCAATTAGGAAAAGAATCAATTAGCTAGGATTAGAATTAGTTCCCTATTTTGTAGGATCTTGATTCTAGTCTTTCTTCCCTATAAATGTATGGTTCTGTTCTGCAATAAAGCATATAAGAAAACAACTTGATTCAGTCAATATCTTCTCTTATTTATCATGGTATCAGAGCATGATCCATGTTTTTCTTCGTTCACATAAAACAAACTGGAGGAGCACAACACCTTCAATCTTTCATCCATTTTTTCCGACATGACAGATGCCCAAGAGATGATTCAAAATTTAATTTCTGACATCTCCTCTCCCTACTTTTTACACTCTGCTGATCATCCCCGAAACCCCCTTGTCGATATTGCCTTGACCCACACAAACTATGGGTCTTGGAGTCGAGCCGTCACCATGACTCTTTGTGCAAAAAATAAATCAGGCTTCATCGACAACTCGCGTCCGTGCCCAACAGACGAGGATATTAAGCCCCTTTGGAAACGTGTTTCAACAATGGTTCTTTCATGGATGCTTAATAGCATCGACAACTCAATCACACCAAGTTTAACAAGTTGTCGCACGCCGTATGAACTGTGGCGTGAACTCGAGTCAAGGTTCACTCAAGGCAATCATGCGACAATCTTCAAAATCCAAAGGGAGATCTCCAATCTTGAGCAAGGTAATCTTAATATTACCAATTATTATAACAACTTCAAGATGCTTTGGAATGAACTTGATAGTATTGATCCACCTCCGGAATGCACGTGCAACACAGCGGCGGCATGCACGTGCAACACCGCCGCGGCATGGCAAAAAAGGGTGTCGAATGCACGTGTGTACCAACTTTTGATGGGCATCAATGAACCCTACCATGTTCTCCGCACACAAATACTGGCCATGGATCCACTTCCCGACCTTGGGAAGGTCTATGGCTTACTAATCGCTGAAGAACACACCAAAACTCCACAACCCGTCAATACCATTCAATCCATCCAAGAAGATTCAGCTATGTTAAGTCAGAAAATTCAGCCTCAACAAAATCAGCCCAACCCCATCAATGGGCAGCAGCGAAACCCACAAGTTTCCCGTTCTTTCCCTCCAAATCAGACAAAGGGTCAGCCTTATACCCAACCTCAACAACCCATTTATGCTGGTCCGACATCTCGACAGCAACACCCCTCAACCCGTAACAATCAAACCCGCCAGCCGTAACACGCCCAACGGTTTGACCCGTCAACTCAGTCCAGCAAAGATCTGAATGCTTTCTGCACTCATTGCAATCGTTCAGGTCATTATAAGTCGGGATGTTTTAAAATCATCGGGTACTCGGATTGGTTCTTCAACCGCCGTCAAAACCAGTCCAACTATGCAGGAGAAGCATCTGTCATGGATTTGAATTCTCACTTGAGCTCTGCCGAGGCATCCCAACCATATGATTTTTACGATCATCCGTCTGCTCTCTTTTCTGGTAATACCAATTTTATTTCACATGATTGGATTATTGATAGTGGGGCCTCATCTCACATGACGCCCCATCTATCCCTTTTTAACTCATATACAGTCACGGATAAAATTTTACCAGTTCGGTCGGCTTCGGGTTCTACACATGCTGTCTCCCATACAGGAAATATAAATTAATGTCACCCCATCCATTAATCTCTTTGGTGTCTCACATGTCCCTACCTTTCGTTTCAATTTATTATCTGTACAAAAGTTATCCCGTGATCTTAAGTGTGTTGTATTTTTTTTTCCTAATTTTTGCCTCTTTCAGGACCTGAAGTCGAAGACAGTGATTGGAGCGGGTGAGGCACGCAGTGGCTTGTATTACCTTCGCACATCACCTTCCACAGCCCTTATAACTCCAACCGATAACTCCAATCTATGGCACCAAACATTAGGTTATCCCTCACCAGCCAATTTACCTCGTTCTCTTGTTACACACACTACAAATAATACTTGTCCTTGTGATGCTTGTTTGCGCGGCAAGCACACTAGGCTACCATTTGAATTAGTTCTCAATAAAAGTGATATTCCATTTTCTCGCATATTTGTTGACATTTGGGGTGGCTATCATACGCCTTCAACTTGTGGGGCTCGTTATTTTCTTACAATAGTGGATGATTGCACACGCACTACTTGGGTGTATTTATCTCGTCCAATTCTGAAACTTTTTCCTGATAATGGCATTTTGCAAGAACTAACCTGTGTTGATACACCCCAACAAAATGGTGTTGGTCAACGCAAGCATCGGCATATATTAAATGTGGCTCGCTGTTTATGTTTTCATGCCCATCTTCCCATCAAATTTTGGGGTGAATGTATCTTAACGGTAGTTTATCACATTAACCGAACACCCTCTCACACGTTAAAAAATGTCTCGCCTTATGAACTGCTTTTTCGTAGAACCCCAAATTACAAATATGTGTGTGTTTTTGGGTGCTTGTGCTATGCTCAAACATCCCGTGTTGGTCGAGATAAATTTCAACCCTGTGGTGTTCCTTGTGTGTTTTTGGGATATCCACCTCGCCACAGCGGATATCGTCTCTCTAACCTTGACACGAATATTTTTTTTATCTCTCGGGATGTCACTTTTTTGAGAATATTTTTCCCTTCCATGTTAAGAGCCCTCACCACATACCACCTCCCGCGAACCCGTTGCCTAGCCTCACCGACATCTACCCCGCTGAACCCCTCAGTCCTATAGATCAACCCATACCTGGCAACAACCCCCAACCTTCCCCTGAAACACCTTCAGCATCTCTCCCATAATCCACCACCTCATCGGCTCCAACCAATCCTCCTCCACCTAGCACCAATCCTTCTTCACCACCCCCAGAGGTTCCCTCCAGACCATTCCCTCATCATCGTCCACCACGTTACCTTCAGGACTACCTATGCCCTACCCTTCCTACAGCTACAACCACGGCGGCCTCCACCCATACTCCGCCTCAGTCTTCAGGTACGGTTTACCCCCTCAGCCATTTCATTTCTTATTCCAATCTTTCCCCCTTTCACTTTGCTTTTCTCTCGGGCTTATCTAATTCTCATGATCCTTCTTCCTATAGTCAAGCCATCAAGCACCAACACTAGCATGATGCCATTTCTCACGAACTCAATGCACTTGACAAAAACCATACTTGGACCCTTACCCATCTTCCCCCTGGTAAAAAACCGATTGACTGTAAATGGGTTTTTAAAACTAAACTGAAAGCAGATGGCTCCGTAGAACGATACAAAGCACGCTTGGTTGCTAAAGGTTACACTCAAGTCGAGGGCTTGGATTACCATGACACTTTTGCGTCTGTTGCCAAGTTGGTTACTGTTCGTTGTGTGCTTGCTATTGCGGCTACCCGCAACTGACACCTACACCAATTAGACGTCAACAATGCCTTTTTACATGGTGACCTCCATGAGGAAGTTTACATGTCCCTCCCTCCTGGATATGGCGGACAGGGGGAGACCCGTGTTTGTAAGTTACAAAAATCACTCTATGGACTCAAACAGGCATCCCGAAATTGGTACTCTAAACTGTCCACCGTCCTTCTCTCCGCCGGTTTTACACAATCCCAAGCTGATCACTCTCTCTTTACTCGACAAACTTGTTCTAACATTCTTGTTGTTCTAGTTTACGTTGATGATTTACTTGTCACAGGCAATGATTTCGCATCCATCCGCCACCTACAAGAGTTCTTGTCAAGTAAATTTCAGCTCAAGGACCTTGGGAAGCTTAAGTATTTTTTGGTATCGAAGTTGCTCGTTCTCCCAAAGGAAATTTTATTAATCAGCGTAAATACATCCTTGACATTCTCACTGATGCCGGCCAAACCGGTTGTCGCCCCGCCTCTACCCCTCTTAAACTCACCACTGATTCTGGTGAGCCCCTCTCGAATCCGAGTTCCTACCGTCGCCTCATTGGTTGCCTGATCTATCTCACCATTTCCCGACCGGACATCGTTTTTGCCGTTAATCTTCTTAGCCAGTTCATGCAAACTCCACAGGTTCCTTATTTGGATGCTGCTACTCGCATCCTTCGCTACCTCAAGGGCACCGCCTCCCATGGCTTGCTTTTCTCTGCCGATTCTGCTCTCACTATCACTGGTTACACTGACTCGGACTGGGCCAGCTGTCCTATGACTCACCGTTCAACTACCGGTTATTTCATTACTCTTGGTGGTAGTCGCATCTCTTAGTGCACAAAGAAGCAGAGTGTTGTCTCCCGATCCTCCGCCGAAGCCGAATATCGGGCCATGGCTTCCACCACTTGCGAATTATTGTGGCTTCGTCAATTACTTCTTGATTTGGCGGTTCCTATCTCATCACCAATACCCCTTCCCTTCACTGTGACAATCAGGCCGCCTTGCACATTGCCCGCAATCCTGTATTCCATGAACGGTCCAAACACATTGAAATTGACTGTCACCTCATTCGCGAAAGGGTTCAACAAGGTCTCCGTCAGCTTCACCATATTGCTTCCACTGACCAACTCGCGGACGTCTTCACTAAGGCATTAGGGGTAGACCATTTTCGCCGCCTAATGTCCAAGCTGGGCATTACGTCCCTCCATGCTCCATCTTGAGGGGGAGTATTAGCGGGTACTGCGGGAAATCACATCAAGTCAATTGGAATCACACCACATACGGAAACAATCAATTAGGAAAAGAATCAGTTAGCTAGGATTAGAATTAGTTCCCTATTTTTTAGGATCTTGATTCTAGTCTTTTTCCCTATAAATGTATGGTTCTGTTATGCAATAAAGCATATAAGAAAACAACTTGATCCAGTCAATATCTTCTCTTATTTATCAGTATGGGATGGTTCGGTCCATTTCGGAGTGCTTTTGGAGCTATTCGAGCATAATAGAGGCCAAATGAGATGTTCCGGAGCCAAACCCGGGTGTTCGAGTTACGCGGATACTTGATGCTAGCTAATTGGACAGTTCCAGATTCAATAGTGGACTCGGAATTTTAAGATTCGAGTTGGATTTGGCGGTTCCGGGCTCATTGGGGCAATCGAGGAGGATCGTACGCGATCAGAATCGGTCGATAGCCATTGGGTTCAGTAAGTGGCAAACTAGGGTGGTTCGATGGAGTTCATGGGATACTAGAGAAGGCCGAAAAAGGAGCGATGATGAAGTTCATGGGATACTATAAAAGGCCGAAAAAGGAACGATGATGAATGAGGAGGGAATCGGAGACCCGAGAGAGATAACGACAGTTGCAAGAGGTCCTAGAAAGAGGCGACAAGGACGGACGATGCACGATTGCTACCCACCAAGGAGGATTGACAGGCTTGACAAAGATTGGAAGTTGATCAGAGCAACCTAACTGATTGTGAAGATGATCAACAAGGATCAGAGGCAATCTGGTTCAATCGAAGATCTATCATGTGTTGCAGCAATGACTCGGGTTGCATGAGGAGGAGGATGGGCAAACTATGCAGGTTTGTAGAGAGTACTAACTTACGGAGTTGACGTTAGGTGCAAGACAAGTAGTATGGGTGTCTTGTGATGGTGGATAAGTGAACAACAATTGCAGAGGCACACAAAAAATATGCAAGAGTACACCGAAGGGCCCAACGGTGGTACTGGAGCACAAGTTACTCGAATCAGACAGTGCGTGATATTTTTGGTCAGAAGACGTGCAATTGTTGTGGGATGTCCATGGAAGCTCCGGACAGACGAAATGAGACCATGCATCGCAGGTTCTCTTTCTTTTGTGATTATAATATTTTTTAAAGGTCTTTGCAAAAAATCAGCTCAGTCAGGTACCGGTAAAGTCTCGATGATTCGTTCAAGTTTTAGTTCCTGAATTGAACGGACCAAAACTTTAACAAACTTTTGAAGCCTTTACCGAGATCTGACTGAGCTTATTTTTTCAGCAACCCTTAAAAAACCATTCTACACAAATTGAGCAGCTTCGATCACTAGTGTGAGATTCTGAGCCAGGTCCCACATAATGGGATGTGAAGCGAGCGGGTGTGAAAGTAGACTAAACCCGGTAAACTAGGCAGCACGTACGCTTTTAATCCGGCTAGAAGTAAGTTTCTCCGCAAGTGGTGGCTAGCTCATACGGTAGTTCTCTTGGATGCCCCAAACTGCATCCCGGGATCGAGTCTCATTCCCCCATCCCCATGTAATAGATTAGGAATGACGGATGACAAAAAAAAAAAAAAAGAAGAAGTAATAGTTTCTCCAGTTTGGTTTGAGGGTAATTTTGAAAATTTCCTTTGTTCTTACCAGTGTCTTTTCTTAGAGAATTATACTTCTTAATCTTCTTCGCCCTCCTAGTTAGCAAACAGAAGCCTGCAATGAAAAGCATAATAGCGACGACACCAATGGAAACTGCGATGGCAATGATTACTTGTGGTGAGATTCTCCCATGAGTCCCATTCCCTGGAAAAGAAAATTAATTCATCAATAGTTTTCATTGACAAAAAGTTAGCAATCAGGGCAAGCCCACCAGCCTATGCAATAATTGAGAAACAAACTAATGAACAATGTACATTTTTTTGCTGTAACTACTCACGTCTCTTTCAACACTTAAACAATACGATTTATTTTCCCTATCATCTATTAAAATCATACATTATCTTTTCCCTTTTTCTTTTATTCTTCTTTCCTAAGAAATGCAATAAAGAGAGAGAGGAGAGAAAAAACTAATAAAATAAAAATAATCGAAGATCGGTGTGGGCAGTACCTCAACAAAATTGGAGAGATTTTACCTACCCATATATTGAGACTGCTGAAGAAGAAACTTAAGGCGAATAAAAAATAAAAAAATAAAAAAAAATGAATGGCTGCAAACAATGGCTGGTGAATTGTTCAAGCTTCGGTTAGCAACTTAACGAGTTTGGAAAAAGTGTTTACAGACTGATCCTAAATTAAGTTTTAACGAGCCAAATAGGATTAAATATCAAAGAGCTTGAATTCATTTAACACCACCATCGCTCATGCATGTTTTGGAAACAATAACTGACATGCTTTTCATTCCATATTCTTGGCCTTCGTGGCAGTTTAGGCTAACATGCAGTCCGTGTAGTGTAACTCCATTCAAAATGGCTAGATTTGGAAAGTTCAAAATTCGCTTTTGACATCTCAAAATGGACAATATTTGGGAACATTCAAAATATAAAAGGACCAAGAATATGGAACAAAAGGAGTTACAGATATTGCTAAGGCTGCTGCCAATTCTAAGAACATCAAATTTCCAGATCCATACTCTAGAATAGAAAGTTTTACCAGGACTGCTTGGAGTAGTTGTACTAGGAGGAGGAGGAGGAGGAGGGAGGACTGGCGAAGGTGGTGGAGGAGCAGCGCCAAAGCTGGCGTTGTAAAACGGGTACGTCTCAAATCTGACATAACAGCTTGCTAACATAACTCTCGATCCTTGTTTTGAAACATCAAGCAACGGTATACCTTGACGAAGGCATGAGTCGCAATCTAAATCAGACAAATCCGGCGTGCATTGTGCTAGTGCATACACCGGTTGAAGTGGTGTGTAGTTGGCTTCTGCTGTTGCGAATTTCTTACCCGAGTTATCACTGGAAGCCCGATCAACAATATCGTCCATTACCTTTTCACGTGTAATTCATGCTGCTAATAGTTAGTGAAGTGTGGTTTGCCAAAAGGTTAGAACTAGATAATTGAAATAAAATAATTCTTTTGGGATACCGCAAAGGAAATGGATAAACCAAACTAAACTACCAGAAAGACGAGATTAAAGCCTGTCATTAAGGTCTCAAAATTGGCCGTCACACGTTGTGTAATGGTTTTTCAGCTTTCCAATACCTTCACACCTTGATATACCGTTGAGAGAAAAATTGCATGGTAAATACTCGACCGTTACGGTGTAAACACTCGACCATTACGGTGTAAAAATTCCAGTAAAAATTGGTTCGTTCCCGATTCACGGCCGTTATGGTAAATACTCGACCGTTACGGTGTTAGAGTTGTTGTCCCACATTTCTAGAAGAGGGGATGGTGTAGTGTCCCATCCGACCGTCCATTTCAATAAGAGGCATGGCTTCGATTTAATCCGAGCCATGCATGATTCAAATTTGTGGAAGGTAGGATTAAATCCTAGCTATGCATTGTCAAAGTAGATGGTTGGATGGGGAGCACTACACCATGTAGTGCTTTGGGGATACTATAGGGACCCCTTTTGGCACATTGCTTGGGTATGGAATGCGAGACAACTGAATTACATTTGGGACCTCTCCACTCGTTGTAAATTGATTTTGGGTTGGAAATATCAGAGGGGGTCCATTCCATCTCAAATTTTATATTAATAATTAAATGAAACCCACACCGCATGATGACAAACCCAGAATGATAGAACCCAAAAAGTGGCTATGTGATGACTGACCTAAATGCGGCTACACATGACGTGAGGGCGGTGTTAGAGTAGTTGTCCCACATTGCTCTGGTATAGAATGAGAAATCAATTAATCACATTTGGGACCTCTCCACTCATTGCTAATTGATTTTGAGTTAGATATAAAGTTTCGACATAGAGTGATTTCGTTACTTAAAAATACTTTTATGCAAAAATGTTTTTTGTTCCAAATTCTTGACCAGCAACAACCAATTCTCATTATGTTTTGTTTGATACTGCCAATTTAATTACTAGTCTTTTTTGGCGGTTCATGTCATTCTTAAATTTCTTAAGTCTCTGTATTTTCAAAATTTTATGTGGTTTAAAAAAACTTTATTTAATAACCTAAGTTCAATCAAACAAGATTCATAATGTGTACAAAATAATATCAATCAAAAGATACAAATAATTTTCTAACCGGTAAAAATAGAACAAGAAACAAATAAATTGGGACAGAATTAGGAGTAATACGAAGCTAAATTTATGTTGGGTTGTCCTTGATGTCCTAATTTCTATCTAATTGGGCTCTTGTTCTTTATAGGTTTAAAAAAAAAAAAAAAACTAGCGTTGAGTTTTCCCTCGTAGAATAAGTCGGCTTGCAAGTGGTGGCTAGCTCATGCGGTAGAACTCTTGGATGCTCTACAATGCATCCCGAGATCGAGTGGCATTCCCCCCTCCCCATGT
Organism: Gaultheria prostrata; assembly: GCA_036023075.1. NCBI lineage: Eukaryota > Viridiplantae > Streptophyta > Magnoliopsida > Ericales > Ericaceae > Gaultheria > Gaultheria prostrata. Next base: position 17,144 of record JAXBDA010002156.1, on the reverse strand, counting down.
AATAGATTTAGAATGACGAATCACAAAAAAATAAAATAAATAAGTTGGCTTTATCCCCAACAATCATTCTTTCCTTAATTAATCATGGAGTGTACACTTTAGGTGTATGTTATATATTCACATAAATATCCCCTCCAATCCATAATTTTAGTGTATTTTTTCATTTTGAGATGTCTTGACCTACAAGTCCACACTTTTTAAATTACCTGGAAAAACAAAATTATAATACACACCTCTATTTAGGTTTATATAGTATGCACCCCTTGAATTGCTTTTATTCATAATCTTGTGCATAACTCATAAAACTGTATGTAGAAATTCATAACATTTTGTATAATTTTTTTGACATTTGTACGAAGATTCATAACATTTGCATAAATGTTGGTAACATCAAAACAGAAATTCATAAAACACGAATTTTACTAATCTATATCCAAATTGTATGACTTGTTATACGAATGCATTCAAACCTCATGTTAAAAATTTATAAGCAAAATGTTACTATGAATTTAAAGTAATTCAATGGGTGCATGCCGTATACATTTAAATAGGGACATGTATTGTAGCATTTCTTCAACCAAATCTGTAAAACAGCAACCCTCAGCGAAGGACAGCTTTGATAATAAGTAGTAAGTACCTGACACGTTTAATTGCCGAATTGTTTTAGGGATGATTGGATAAGATGGGATTGAAAATGGGAATATAGGGGACAAATAGAATCCACGGGATAATAGAATTGTATGACTAATGGGATTACTTGTACTGTGGTTGGTGTGGTTGGTTGGAATGGGATAAAGGTGGGATAAAGATAAGTGAGATTATTTTCGACCATTGAATTAATGTAGAGGGAAATAATGCGGAGAATAAGGACTACCTAATACCATTGCTCCCTCATCATAAATTAATGGATTGGGATGACTCGGCGGTCCTTTCCGGCCCATTTCTTACAATAATGATATATGCACACTTTCAACCACACACAACCACACACCCTCTCACATGTGGTGGGGCCCACCCCATGTGGGACCCACAGTGGGCCCCACCACATGTGAGAGGGTGTGTGGTTGTGTGTGGTTGAAAATGTGTGTATGTATCATTATTGCATTTCTTAACCCTTCCCGCGTCCGTTTTGATGATGGGTTGATTAACAAAATGTGCCTTAATTGTGTGGTTTGAGAACACATTTTGTATATTCTCCAAATTTATGCCAAACACCCAAAATGTGACACAAAATACAGAATGTGAACATGGAACTCCCAAACTGGCTATTAATCCCTCTCCTTGGTCCCACCTCTCTTATCTTACAACAAACGTGCTTATGTTACTAGATTCAACAATGTTAAGATACAGATACATGAAAGATTTCCATGAAATTGTATATTTGATCCTGTTTTCATGTACAGGCTCAAGGAAATCTTTCATCTATCCATCAAACCTCTGGTCCTCTACTAGATTACTCAAAAAGTCAAAATCTAAAAAATGAACTCAAATGAGTCAAATCATTGAACGGATAGAGGTTCAAGTAACAAAACTCCTATATTAGTGACTACATAGCAAAGTTCAATTTACTGGTGTGTTTAACAAGGATTGGGAGCAGTCCTTAGAAACGGCAAGCCCTATCAACCAGCAATTTGAGTTGTTCATTTCGGAAATGGTTCAGCTTTGTTTGTGAACTATCACTGGTTTACCGATAAGAGTTCATCTGCGAATCTGAACCATCAATTACGAAGATGGACGGCTTGGATGCCGCAGGTTGTAGGGCCTTCCGTCCCTTCAGGACAACAGATCCCCAAGTCCGTTTGACAAATTGGTATCCCATCATCTTGATTTGATTTTGGAAAGATGGTTTGTACAAAAATGTAATTACAACAAAATCAACAGTCAACAAGAATTCAAAATACCTGTCCCAAAACTTCGCTAAAACTGGTCACATTCGTCACGTTCTGCGAATTGGAAAAATACACCCCATCCTGTGTGTCTACAACGGAGAAGATTGACACGTTGGAGTACCTGAGCCAACACTCGTCATATCAGATCGTGACCCGCTTCGACCTGGGGCACCTTGAGACTACATCTTTGGAAGCGAAAACAACGCAGTCTTGACACACAGCGACACTGACGTCACCTCGGCAGAGGAAGAGGCCGTAGGCGACGTCAGGTGGGCTGCTGCCGGTGGTGAAGTTGTAGAAGCCGTTGGAAGCATTGGAGTTGGAGGAGAGAACGGATAAGAGGTTGTTGAGGTTTGTATTGTAGGTGCTGTTTGCGGCGTAGGTGGTTGCGCTTGGGCAGTTTATGTAGATGAAATTTGGGTCTGCTGTTATTATTGGGATGAGGGTAAGCAAGAAAATGGTGAAAGAAAACAGAGCCTTTCTGGGAATTTTATTCATTCTTGAGCACCTTGGAAAGCTATTGGATTCCATTGTTGTGTTCCCTTGTACAGGAAAGGAGAGCATTTGAGAGAGATGGTGAGACCGTGAGAGGATCTTAAAAACAGAGGGCGCTCGAGAATGGGGATGGGAACGGGAGTGGATTATGGACTCACGTCTTCTGGGGAGAATTATTGAAAAAACAAATGGCGTTGGTTAACAATAATTAACAATGTGGTGGATGAAATTATGAAATTACATGATGTCTCTAAACTAATGACAATACATGGTACCATTATTTGTCCAGACCATCTTACCCTTTGTCTTTATTTTTTGGTACAAGTCGGACAAAAATAAGGAACAAGTACATGAAGTTATTGACGAGTACAATCTGAGTCATCTGACGGACCTGGCCTGTTTAACTCGGCCAAGTAGTCTGTTCGATCGGCCTTAGCTGGTCAGCTTGGCCTATCATCTCTGAGCGATCTAGATAGTTATTGATCTCTAGATCCATATCCAAAACAATGGACTTGAGTAAGTTTGGGAGTATCCCACACTTCCCAAACCCTCGCGGGGATAGACACAAACAATCCAACTCTTATTAGGAATCCCCTTTTGACGGGATAGGAGGGCTCCGATCACTCTCATTCTCTTCACTCATTGTCAATTGGTTTTGAGATGGATATAGTGTTTCCACATGGTATCAGAGCAGGGCCCATTCCACTCCACATTAAAAAATAAAATTCACAATCCACACCCCACGACAGACCAGCAAAAAGGCTGCACGATGATAGGACCCAAAAAGTGGTCACACGTGACAGACCTCAAATGCGGCTGCACGTGAGGGGGGATGTTAAGAAATATTGTCCCACATTGCTTAGGAGAGGAATGGGTGATCATTTAATATATGTTGGGACCTCTCCACTCATTGTCAATTAATTTTGAGTTGGATGTTTCCACATGTACCTCCTAAATAGCCTATATAAACAACCCTCACGCTAAGGGGACAGGTAGCTGAACTCTTGTACTCCATTTGCTTGAGCTTTACTACATATTTTCTCCGACAAATATACTGATCACTTAGGCATCATAGGGGTATTGGCAAACACAACATCGGTGTAAAGTTTTCTCTTACTGGACAGTTGACGGACCTCGCAAGCCGGAAAACGATTCATTAGTTATGAAGTAAGTCCATCTATTACAAAGGACAAATCGCAAAATGGAGGTGTAATGTGATCAGTCCATAAAATTATTACTTCTGCTACATGCCACATGTACAGGCTTTCGTGAGTTGCAAGTCGTTCAAACAGAAAAAACAAGTCCAAAAGGTTATCAAAGCAAGTCGATTCAGTACAGAGGGCGAATTCGAAAATACACCCAAAGGGGCACATGGAATAAGATTATTTTCTCAGGGATGTGCAGCTTTCAAGGTGAGTCGATCAAAAAGTAGAAACAAGTTCCTCTAGTACAAAATGGATAGTCAAAAAGTCTGGGTTAGAAGGGCAAAATGGTTAGGTACGCCATGTTTGGTATATATAATAGCTCTTACCATATGTTTGTGATTTCCATACTTGGAATTACTACACCAGTGAATATTCTTAGCCAACACCATTTTTTGGAAAATTTTCCTTTTCCATTAGATTCCGTTCTTAATCTTCATTTTTAGTAAGGAAATGATTTACAGTTTTTTTTAGTGCATACTCTCTTTTTATACATAGACATATCGTTTAGTGAGAATATTACATATAAAAATTGAAAATGCAACTAACGACTTATTGGATTGTCAATAAGGGAGAGAGAGAGAAACAAACACAATATCCGGTGTACCTTTAACACATAAAAAATTGTACTTTTTTTTTCCTTCTCCTGCCATGTTGACAACTCAATGAGTTGTCATTTAGCATTTTCCTAGATTAAAAATGGATGTATGGTGAGGCGGACTGGTTTGACCCATCGTGGCTGCATTTGTTGCCTGTTTTCATCGGAGTTGCTTCACCGCGACCAGAGCTCGCCTGGCAGTGGGAACTAGCATATGAGTGGAATCTATTTTGTGGCCGCGATTCTGTCGCGTCACAAGTGCAGGCATTGGCTTTGGAGAGATTGATCTGTGGATGAAGATTTCATTTGGTCTCCTGCTTATGGTTAGAGCTGGATTCACATAGGGATACTCTATTTCTAAATCTTTGACGGACCCTACGCCAACACCTCGTGTTGGTGCTTTTGGCAGTACGCATCATGGAGCTTGTATGCCCGTTTGTTCTCATGTCTCAAATTTTGGTAATTTTGGTTCATTTCTGTATTGTGTATTGAAATCTTGTAAGTGCCGGATAACATTTCTATGAAATGGAAATTTTTTGCAATAAAAAAAAGAAAAAACCACTCCTCACAAAATGGTTTTCGTATTTTAGGATGAGTAAAAAATTATACTCCCTCCGTCCCTTTTTCAGTATGTCGATTCGTAAATCCAACTTATTAAAGAAATATTATCGTTACTCCTTTTATGTGAACTTTTACCTCGATCCATTTTATACTTTTCACATCAATTTTTATCTCTATTTTCCAAAAGAATCCTCCACTATTCTCCATTAACTATTTTTTCATTAACATTTCAAAAGGGCAAAATAATAACTGTACAAATTTTTATTCATTAACTTTTCAAAACACATATTTATTAACGGACTACCCAAAATAAAATACTCAACAATTAAAAAGGGACGGAGGGAGCACTTAAAAGAGTAATTTCAGGGTAACTATTTTTAACTCTCGTTTGATGAATACTAATTATATCTGATACAATCCATATGACACGTGAGATTGGTGAATGAACGTAGGACCCAAATCTAGGGTTGTTCAAAAAGTCCGATGAACCATTAAACCGGTTCAAATCGAACGGACTGAACATGTTGGATTGAAACCTTGGATTAATGGTCCGAACACGAGTTCAAAAATTAAAAAACCGTGACTCGCAATCCAAACATGATTTTCATTTTGAAACTAAGGATTAACCGAACCAGACTTTGAGATACTGATTATGTATAAATTATAAAAGGATATATACATATATAATATCTTTACTTTTTTGAAAGTACTTGTGATGCCCCGAATTTTTGGCACGTTAAAATAAATAATAATTGAACAATTACTGAAATTAAAATAAAAGAGCATAAATTTTTCTTTCTTATTACAATCCCATAAATTAAAGTTGCAAGATAGCAAGGACTAATCCAAAATATTACAACTTTGGTCCATGACAAAAGCATAACATAATGCCACTATCTCAAAATGCGACGAGACTAAAATAAAGAGGTCTAGCTAGGGTAATCCCCTTGTGCTCGCCTAGTCTTCTGGGGTGATCTCACCCTCATAGCTCTCCACTTGGTCAATGGAATCTTGCTCCGTTTGGGAGCCTCATTTTTAGCTTTTCATTTTCAACTTTTCAGCTTTTTGATTTTTCGGATTATGATCAGAATGTATTTTGAATCTAGTAGGAGTATTTGGAGGATATTCGCAGAATGTATTTTGCAACATGATTAGTGTTTGGGAGATATGTGCAAATTACATTCTACAGGTATTTTTGTTAAGCAAAATGAGAAAAGTAGAAATTGATAAGTCAAAAAGCTCCTCACCCCATAGTTCTCACTTCTCTTCTCTAAACTCAGAATCTATTAATCTAATAATACATTTTCCAAAAATGACTATTGTAAGTGATTGTCAAACATTCAAAATGGGAAAATGAGAATGTGAAGAAAATGTATAAACGTGGTTCCAAACAGGCCCTAAACACCAGGGTAACGTAATACCATTACAAAATTACCGCCGAAATCCTGGCTAATGATGGTCAGATAGGGTTAAAAGTTCAATTGCATTTGGAATCTTTTACGACAACTAAGTTTTCTTGAGCTCAATTGTCCACAATCTCGTAAATAAAATCTTCAATCATGTAAATCGTTTTTTTTTTTTTGTTTTTTAACTTGAAATTGGGTGGAAAGGGGCAACCAGCGTAGCAATTCCAATGGGCGTGACCATTGTGAAGACAGACAGTCATCACAACTCACCTAGGCAACTATTTGGCCAAATGTCATCCACGCAAATCCACACAAGTCCCAGCAATGACATGGTTTGGATTCAAACCTGGGAGGTCCATGCACGGAGAGGGAGGAGAATTTTATCCCTCTCACTTTGGCCAACTAAGGTACAACCTCAGTGATAATCACGTAAATTGTTAGTCATGCAAATTATGCAATACATTAACTATCAAGTGTTGTAGTAAACTAATACATATTATGCAATATATATGTTTTCTTTTTTTTAATGAAATGTGCTATATATATATCGTGGCGGACCAGAAATTTGACGTAGTGGGGGCACTCAATTGACCATGTCGAGAAAATTTGTTTCTTAATAGCAAAATTCTATCATCAACCCTTAGGGTGCAAGATAATATGTAAATGTACCAATATCCGAGAAAAGTATATTGATATCTGTGGTCATCTATTGATATTTTCTAATTTTGAATGTGGGCACGTGACCCCCACATGCCCTATGTGGGTCCGCCCCCAAATTACATATATATAGCCGAGGAAGGGTCAATTTTCCCTATCAAGCGGGGGAATATAGTCTCATCAAGTACTCCAAGAAGAAACACAAAACAAATCTCCATCAAGATACAAAAAACGAATCTAGCAGGAAACCAAAGTATTATAGACAACAAAACTTTCATTAACTCCATAACATGTGATCTGTCTCATCGTACTAAAAAATACCGGCTTATGAAAATAACTTTTAAAACTGGGGAAAACTGATATACTTTCTGGGAGTGAATTCCTAATGCCAATGTATGTATTGATTTGTGCCGATGCTAAAAAACTTACACTCTATGCTACCGTAAAAAATGCTTCCTAGTTTTCTAAATCTCTCAAACATTTCAATAAACCCTTCGTGCCTATTCTCCAGTTTACTTGTCTTATGACGTAAAAACTACCCCTGTATCTTGATATTGACCTAGTCTTTGTCACATCATCTAGGTCTACATTCAGTAATTGATGCTTCATTCACAGACCACTGTAGTGACATCCTTGTAGAATTATCCGACGCTAGTTCTTTAGGAATATCTGATCTTGTTCTGCTCCGGCCTAAGAATCCAGGCTGCTGAGGAAGTGACAGCGTGGTGGAATAGCTATTGAGCATCAAAACTACTGTTGCCACGGAAGGCCTGGCATTCGGATCATCTTGGACACACAACAAGGCGATATGGATGCATCTTGTGACTTCAGTTCTCGTATGGGACCCTTCAAGGGTTGGATCCATCAAATCCAAGGGCTTTCCTTCCCTCCAGAGTTTCCAAGCCTACAACAAATTTGTATACAGATGAATGTTTTAGGTAAAGATATTTGCACTAAAAAAGTATGATAGTCCCTCTGGCCTCTGGTATGTCTAATGGTCTCTTTCTACAGTTTTAACATTTTGGAAAGGACCTTCAATGAATAAAATTGTATTCGTATTTAAAAGCAATCATAGCATTAATCCTTTGTTTTAGTTTTTCAGATGTACTATCTACAGCTACTTATAAGGGATAATTTTAAGAACTAAACTTTCGAATATCCCATAATTGGATTGAAGACTAGCAATATAGGATGGACGGAGTAGCACATAGAATTTATGTTTAAAAGCATACATAGCTCAGAAGGTCCGCAGCACCATTTGATTGGTAAAAATTGTTGTTCTTCTTGCCAGAAATAATCTCGAGAACTAAGACGCCGAAGCTAAATACATCGGACTTGGCAGAGAATTGTCCATGCATTAGATACTCTGGAGACATATAACCACTGCAAGCCACCATTATGAGCGAATCAGGAATTGTGTTGGAAAGAAACCAGCTCTTTTCGAACAAAATCAGGCACAACACAATAGAGGCCATAACGCACCAAATTTTTGACTCAAAATATTTGCGATCTGATGTAGGAGTCCCCTTATTTCTGTTGAGTTACAAAAGTTATCCTAAATTTTTTTAAATTAGTTCAGGGATTGAAGAAAGGGTAATTAGGTAGCTCGCAAAGAATAAGGTCAAAAATGAATATTATGAAGACGAGTGATAAAATCATTTCTCATGCAGTAAAGTCCATAAATTGCTACTAAGCAGCCCTGCATAACAGCATATCTTTTTGTTTACCCCAAGGGTAAGCTTTTGATGAATCCTAAGAATGCATCAGTAGATATTGTATTAAATCGGTGCCCGATAGTGCAAACTACAGAAAAACATACATACGGGATGCAGGACACTACTTACAAGGTTCCAACAACTCAACTTGTATTTCCTTGAGTTTGATCAACTCCAAAGATCCTAGCCATTCCAAAATCAGAAACTTTCGCATTCATGTCACCATCCAACAAGATATTGCTAGCTTTCAGATCACGGTGGATAATTGTGAGCCGCGAATCTTCATGAAGGTACAACATCCCACGGGCTACCCCTCCTATAATCTTGTAACGTCTTGACCAATCCAACTTCACCTGCTCTTGTGGGTCTGTGCATTGATTTTAATGCAAGTTCAAATTAGAAATAAGGAACCTAGTATGTTATTCCGTTTTCTAGAAATCAAGAAACAAGCAGAACAATATTAAAGTGGTCTGGTCTCTAAGCATTCATGTGAAATGCTCCTAAACACACAATTCACAGTATATCATTCAACTATGCTAGTGTGTTTGAGAGAAAATTCCTTATTGCATTCGAAATGTCACATTAATGCCAAAAAAGGTAACAAGGAATATAACACAGAGTAGTCCAGAATGCCAAACCGAATAAAAAGTAGTCGAGGCTTTTGTTGGGCACAAACTCATAAACGAGTATCTTTTCTTCTCCTTCCAAGCAAAATCCCAATAGCCTCACTAAGTTTCTACGCTGAAGCTTGGCTACCAATACCACTTCATTCTTGAACTCGAGTGCACCTTGCCCTGAGGTTCGAGATAGCCTCTTCACAGCTACATCTTGTCCATCTGGAAGTAAACCCTGAGAGTACAAAGCATCCAGTAAAACTTCCATCACCAAAGTAGGACAACTTCTGAAAAGTTTCGAATAATTTTCCCCAAAAAAAGAAGAAGAAAAAAACCTTATAGACTGGACCAAATCCACCTTCACCGACTTTGTTATCATCTGAAAAGTTGTCAGTGGCAAGTTGAATGGTACCCAAATCAAATTGCAAGGATTGTACTATTGAGATGTCATCCCCAACTGGACAAATCAAAAGTTGAAAAAAGAATAAATGATCAAAACAAGAAAAGGTGAAAGGAAGTATTCTGGATCCCTCTCATTCTCTCTCAGAACATGTGTTTCTTTAGTTTAGTTTGAGGGTAATCTTGCGAATTTCCCTTGTTCTTACCAGTGTCTTCTCTGAGAGAACCATACTTCTTCTTCTTCTTCACCCTCCTAGTTAGCAAACAGAACCCTGCAATGAAAAGCATAATAGCAACCCCAATCGGAACTACAATGGCAATGATGACTTGCGATGAGATTCCCCCACTTCCTGCACAAGAAAATCATTTCATCAACAATTTTCATTGACAAAAGGTAGCAGCCAAACACAAGTAAACATCAAAGAGTTTGAAGTTTGAACTCATTTAACAGCACTATGGCTCACATTTTGGAAACTATATCTGACATACGCTTTTCGTTCCATATTCTTGGTCCTTCGTGGGAGTTTAGGCTCACTTTTTTTTCAACTTTTAAATGTGTTCAGAATGGATAGATTTAGAAAGTTCAAAATTTTGCTTTTCACATTTCCAAATGGAAAATATTTGGGGACATCCGAAAGAAAGAAGGACCCAGAATATGGAACGAAAGGAGTTCCAGATATTTCTAAGGCTGTTGACAACTCTAAAAACTTCAAAATTCCAAATCCATGCTTTAGAAAAGAAAGTTTTACCAGGAGGAGGAGGAGGGAGGACTGGTGAAGGTGGCGGAGGAGCAGCACCGAAGCTCTCGTTATAAAACGGGGACATCTCAAATCTCACATAACAGCTCGGGAACAGAATTTTTTATCCTTGTTTTGTAGCATCAAGTGCCGTTATACCATTCCGAAGGCATGAATTGCAATCAGAATCAGACAAATCCGGCGTGCATTGTGCTAGTCCGTACACCTGTTCAAGAGGAGTGTAACTGGCTTCCGCCGTCGCGAATTTCTTACCTGAGTCATCACTTGAAGCCCGATCCGCAATATCGTCCATAACCTTTTCAAGTGTAATTCATTCGAGTAAATAGTTAGTGAAGTGGTCTGCTAAAAGTTACAACATCAACAGTACTCAAAAAGAGTTCATCATACCTTTCCCAAAACTTCGCTAAAACTGGTCGCATTCTCCACGTTCTGCGTATTGGACGAAACTAACGCTATCCCTGTGTCCGCAGAGCCGAAGATGGACTGGTTGGAGTACCTGAGCAAACACTGGTCCTACCAGATCGTGACCTGCTTCGACGTGGGGCACTTCGCGACTACATCTGTGGTAGCGAAACCGACGCAGTCTTGACACACTGCAGCAGAGACGTCGCCGCGGCAGAGGAAGAGGCCGTAGGCCACGTCGGGGGGGCTGGTGCCGGCGGTGAAGTTGTAGAAGCCGTTGGAAGCGTTGGAGTTGGAGGAAAGAACGGAGAAGAGGGTGTTGAGGTTTGTTCGGTATGTGCTGTTTTGAGCGTAGGTGGGGGTTGCGGCATCGGTTGCGTTTGGGCAGTATATGCCGATAAGTTGGGACAGCTTTGATTATTGGGATGAGGGTGAGAAAGCAAATGGTGAAAGCAAACAGAGCATACCTGGGCATTTTGTGAAACAAATTACGTATTCAATCTTGAGCTACTGGGAAGGCTATGGGTTTTCTTGGGGGTTCAATTTTGATGAAATAAGTTGTGGAGAGGGGGCTGTAGCTCGGAAGCCTTTGGAAGTGGTTTGGAAATGGTCAATGCGGCAGTATTTTATTCAATTGAATTGTAGTGTTTCCTTGTACAGGAAAGGATTGGGCGTTAGGTGTGGAAAAGTTCAAAACTCAAAAAGTATTTGAGAGTGACGAAGAGGTGGAATATGGGGAGGATTATGTAATCACGCCTTTTCGGTGGTGGACGCAGGATTTATACTTAGTCGGGATCTGAATCACATATATTAATAACAAAAAAACATAATTTATAATATAAATTTTGCGACTAACTAATTCTGAGAAGAAGACAGGATTGTGTACATATAAATAACCGCATTTAATTTTATAACTACAACCGAAAAATGGTCGATAGCTTCAAATTTTGTAGGGATTTTTTCGCACATACAAATTGTATCAACTTTTTTTCACTCAAGAAAGTTGTAGAGGCCATTCCATAGAGCTTTTTTAAATTAACTTGAAATATAGTATAACTGGTGAAATAATTGGGAGATGTGCATAGATCCGGACCCGCTTGCACCCTACCTCCGCCCCTGCGCCTTTCAGTAGAACTAGAGGGTGTGAATCATACCATTTGTGATTTGTCTGCACAGTTTAGGAGGCGTGAAACTCTGGGTATAGAATGGTAGTGGTTATGATTGGTGGTTTTTATTCGTTCATTGTTTTGTGCATAAATAGCTATTCCATTTAATTGCACTTTTTTTTTTTTTTTGGTGTTAAAAGTCGTTTAATTGCACTTGTAAATAGTATTACTAAATTTTTTAGGGGGAATTAAAGAAAATTGCCTTTGTGACAATTTAGGTTCTCCATTTATATATCAGAATAGATTTTCAATTACATTCTTAGGGTGTTTTAATTTGGCTTAATAATTATTTTATTTTTGTTTTGTCCTAATTCAAAATCTTCTTTTGTTAGTTTTACATTAGTTTTTTTAAATTATTAATTCATTTTTTATGATAGGAACTTTAAAAAACATTATTAACCAAACAAAATTTTTTGAATGAAGACAAAAATCATCCAAAATTCTATTTATTTTGGTCTTTAGTTTTTTAGATTTTGATAATGACTTTTTTACTTTTCAAATTTTTCTTATCGAGACGAACCGATTACCCACATAAAATGAATGCAAAACTAAAAAAAGGCGAATTTTTTTTACTAATAAAGAAAAACAGTAATCCAGTAGGATCATTAATTTTCATTTTTTTAAAAGGAAATTGATTTTCACACTCTTTTTATATGCATGCACTCTTTTACTTGTATTTTAGTGGAAGAATTACATTAAAAAGCTTCATTAAAAGACCAAAATTGGAGTGCATATATCGAAATGGGAAGTGTGAAAATCCTGGTCCTATTAACAAATATTTTTTTATAATATTCAAGTGTCAAGGCCAGCTTGACACACCACAAAATTTCCTAAGGCCCTGGTATTAATTAATTATCAGCCAAATCTCATTGTGGCCTCAAAGTTTGGATCATTAAGTCTTCGTAGGATTTTACTTAATTTGTAAATCATTGAAGGTAACAAATTTTGAAACTCCTAAATGCAGCCGTGATCCTCGGATCTCAGGTTCTCTATTGAGAAAAAGATCTCTCCGACTTACTATGTTAGCTAGCGGGGGCGGGCTTCTCGAGTAGGATCAAAGAAACTAGCAGACTTATCACTAAATAGATAGCGACTAGTTTACTGTTGAGAGGTAGTCAGAGTGGGAGCCCCCCACGAGAACTTTATTTCACTATGCTTTGTTTGGGCGCCTCATTATTGCCTTTTCCCATTCTCATTTTTGGATTTTGGTTGTTTGGACGCCAACTTCCCAAAAGCTATTCTGGAAAACTCATTCCCCATTTTTCACGTTAGAAGCAGAATCCCACAATCAGCCGAAGACTTCCTTTTCTCATTCTCATTTTCAATTCTTGTTTTCAAATTCTCCCCAAATTTCTCTCTCCCTTATCTACCCCTTACGTTCTGTGTGTGTGTGTGTGTGTTAAGCCGTTAAACCCACAACAATGGAGGCAAAGCTGTTAAGGGCCGCTTCCCCTGCGATACCAATACCCAGTGGGTTTCAATGGGGTGAAATTCGTTATTCATTTAACGTGATCTAACTGAAAAGAACAGAGAGAGGTAACGAAGACGGAGAGAGAGAGAGAGCAGAGGAGGAAGACGAACCAGATTTGTTCAAGGGAAGGGAAAGGATATGATCGGGTACAGATGGCGCATGTGGGTGTTTCAAAAAAAATCTCACATTTTTATGACGTGGCAAATTCTCATGTGGCATGTTTTAAGTCGAGAACTTAGCCTACAAATTTCAATTCCCAATTAGTAAAAAAAGTTTTACTGTATATGGCATGTTTTAATAAACAAGGGCAAATTGGTAAAAAATACCTCATAACTCATTTTCATCATTCTTCTCCCAAACACTACAACTTTTGCAAAATGCATTCTGCATATTTCTCCCAAACACTCTTACTAGATTCAAAACTCATTCTGGCCATAATCCAAAAAGCTAAAAATGAAAAGCTGAAAAGTAGGCTCTCAAACACCCTTTTAGTTGTTGTCTCGTCCCTTTGGAGCGTTACTAAAAGGTTCTGTGTATGCACATTTTAATTTTTAAGATAGCATAATGAACTAGTGGTTATGATAATGTAGTCGTTTAATCAATTATACTTTTTTGCCCATGTAACTTATTTCATGTCCTATTTTATTCTGTTGTCCGTCATGCAAGTTATGAAGCTGTGCATCAACTGTTTTAGGTGAGGATATTTTTGGAAAATAAAAAATAATGTTCAAAAAGGGAGGACATCAATAAAAGGTTGCCTATGTTGGGTATCAAATAGATTTTTTAATTTTTTTTTTTGTCATTCGTCATTCCTAATCTATTAAATAGGAGAGGGGGACTCGATCCCGAGATACAGTATGAAAAGCTCTATCGCATGAGCTAGCCACCACTTGCGTATTAATTAGATTAGAATAGATATGAGGTGATGCGGTCACCAATGACAGTTAAGAAGTTTCCTGGAACTGGAAAATTAGGTGTGTTTCATGATCCTTTTTGTTTGAGGAAAACGCAATTTATATTAATAAAATTCTATCAATAGCATGGCTCATACACCTAAAAACAACAGATACTAGGGCTGTCCACCGGATCATTCGATCCGTCCAATCCGATCCGTCCGTTAACCCATCCGTGAATGTTCGGTTCGGTTCCGGATCAAGAATTTCTTATCTGGCGATTCCGGATACGGATCGGATCGGATTCACTCGATCCGCCCAATAATTCTTCTTTATTCTGTCAAATCCTCCCGATCCGATCCGTAACGATCCGTAACCGATCCGATCCATCCGTATGTCGTCTACGGATGGTTCCGGATCTTAAAAACCATAATCCGCTCTGAAACTCATTTTTTATCTCTTTAATTTAATTTATATGTTCTCTCAGTTGTGCATAATTTTCACTACAAGAAAAAACATCAAAGGTGACACCCTTCGGTGACAATATATTACGGTTGTCACTTAATGTATAGTAACAGTGACAAGGAATTTCAAATATGCCACGGAAAATGTTGGGATCATCCGCGCCAAATGGGAGCATTTTTTAATGACAAGAATTTTGCTTCGGTGACAATTTTTGTGTCACTGAACTAGTGATTTTCGGTGACAAGGCTTTACTTGTCATCCAATGGTCTAAATTCTGGCGGGGGAGGGTCCTGAATAATTTGGGGGCAAAATCAATTTTTTGGGGTGTCACTGAAAGTTTTAAAGGTGTCACCGAAAAATTGATAAATCAAAACTACGCCGTTTCGTAGACATGCAAATTGCTTGTCACCAAAAGTTCCTAACCCTTATACCCATCAGGCGACATCCTCCACCTCATTCTCTCATACGACTACTCAGCTCTCCATCTCTCTTCACGATTCTTTTTGATCGGCATCCATCTCTCTTCACGATTGCTGCTGCATGTGATAAATCAAGACCCAAATATATTGCCAGCCCCAGATTATTGAAAGGTAGGGCTTAATTGATTCTTGTATTCGATTGATCTTCTAATCGCTGTATTTTTCATGTATTCGATTGATTCTCTCTTGTGCTCTGTTTGTGTGTTTTTTTTTGTTCCCCTCTCTCAGATATACTAGTATGTTTGATGAAACTAAAAATGCCCCAATCTTTAGCAAAGTTTGAACCCATTACCACAAGGCTTCGAAAAAATTTCAATTCTTCCGTTTGTCTAGTAATGGGTGTAGAATGCCGAAGGCCGGAGTGCCAAAAACGAAAAAAAATTGGTGGAAAATTGTTCCATGGGAACTAGGTTTCACTCTTTTCTCTTTAATTTTTGTGGGTTTTCTATGATTTTCTGAGCATTGTGTTCGATTTTTCTAGGGATTTTAAAAATTGAAAACCCAACAACGGTCTCTCTCTCTCTCTCACCAATTGGGTTTTCCATGATTTGCTGAGCATTGTATTGGGTGTTCCATAGATTTCAGAGTTCCTTTTATTAGGATTAATTTACAGTTATATACCCTCATGAATATTTCATTACTGGGTAGTTTTTTAGTATTTAAGTCCTGTCGTAGACACTAGTGTTTGGTGGGGAAATTTGCCTTATGTTAAATTAAACCTTAAAGAGATTCGTCTTGTTTTGCGTAATAGACAAATCATTGAATTCTCGGATCAGTTTAGACTCACACAAGTTGTTTTCACCCCATTAGCAATCTGAGTCTGTTTATTTACTATTGTCTTTTCCATACCAGAAAAAGTGTAAAAAATTAACAGAAGAATTGAAAACTATTTTTCGAAGACTTGTGGAAAGAATCTTAAGCTTCGATGTTACCATAAAAAATGGACATCAGTCCTCTTTTTGCTAACCCAACTTAGAAAAACATTTTTTTACTTTCTAAGGCTTATATTTGGACAACTTAAGAGTGTTATATAAAGCAAAGGAAGAAAAAATTGTTTGGTGTAAAGACATAGGGCTATACAAGATCTATTTCTCAGTTTTGGTAGTTGTGTTGTTATCAATTAGAGCTATTAATTAATATGCGTAATATACTAATATTATCATGAACAAGGGTTTGCAAAAAATGGTACAAATGTTACAAATGTTCAATTAAATATTATGAGAAACTGTGGAGGGTTTATCCGAGAGAGAGAGAGAGAGATTTGTGAACTGTGCAAACCCTAGTGTTTGGAGTTAATCTATGTATATTTTTTTGCCCTATGATTAAGAACATTTTTGGTGGAGACCACATTGGCACTAGTGTTTGTTTCCTCATTAATAAAGAGCAAGTTGGGGCCACTCTCCACTAGTGTTCTCTCTCTCTTTCTCTCTCTCTCTCTCTCAAATGGTAAATGACAACTTGTTAATTAGTAGAATTCTTAGCCTTACGAGATTACATAACAAAGATTATGGAACATATTACCATACCCATGAGAAATAAATTACCGAATAGAAGTACCTTAATTCTAATGCTTTTGAAGAAAAATTTCCCTATAATGGTATTGCGAAATATTGATTATTTTCTCCGGCCTTGTGCAATTCTGGACTTGTGTTTGTGTTTGAGAGGTAGTTGAGCAGCTGAATGCATGTTCTGATAACATTAGTTTGGAAACACTATTGGCATGAAAAGTTTCAAGTTTATGCGACTACCATTGGGACAATTGAATCTTAGAATGTTAACAATAGCTTGATCCAATTTGATTGTATTGGCTTTTCCTTTGACTCTCTTGAATGTCATGTCACCATTCGAGTCGAAGTTTATGTTGGCAGGGTAATAACCGGGCTCATTTGTATCTAGCTGCCAAGATTGGTCTGTAATCTATCATATTGAGAGGCTTATTCACCTTTAGAAATCAGGGTACTTCAGCCCTGTTTG
>JAXBDA010002155.1:0-45424 GCA_036023075.1 Gaultheria prostrata | reverse complement strand
TATATATAAAAGATCCTATAGGGGCTCCCTTACATAGCTTATGTAAGAGATTTTTCGTTCGAGATTGAATTTCGACAATCCGAACCGTTAGATGCGTTTAAAATGTGTTTTTAAGGTCTAACGTGAGGATTCGTAAAACAAAAATACCCGAAAGGGCATTTTCGATAAAAACGTTATACATAACGTTTTTTCAAAAACTGATTGGATCAAGCCCTACCGGGTATTTTTTTTTTACGAATCCTCGCGTTGCACCTTAAAAACATGTTTTAAACACATCTAACGGTTCAGATTGTCTCGGATCATTGAAATTCAATCTCGTACGACAAATCCCTTACATAAGGCTTATGTAAGGGAGCCCTTATAAGATCTTTCTCCATACATACATATATATATATATGTATGTATATATATATATATGTATGTATATATATATATGTATATATATATCTTATGATCTCGTTCGTGGAAGTACATATGCGTAGAGCTGTACTAACTTCCTTCTATTGACTTGGACTGAATTTCTCAAATGATTTTAGCAATGATCTTTTGTTAAAATCAGCCATGATTTTATCCGGTTGATTTTAGTAACTTTTTTACTAAAATTATTTGACAAACTAGGCCTTACTAATAATTACACTGATTCACACTAGCCTAAACTTAACGGTTAAGGGCATCCCGGCCCAACACGTTTCTATCTTCTCGAAACTCAATAGTAATACTTATGGTCATATGTATGACTAATAGTACGTACTCCAACTCACATACATTTATATACTACATTTTAGGAGTATATATATAGTAGGGATTTTCTAGGATCATAACATAATTATTGTAACCACAAACCATATGAGTCTTGCACTATCAACTTTTTAATGCTGAATTTATCCAACAAATCCGGTCCTAATTTTTCGAAATCCTAAAGCGAAAATTAAAAGATGAGGTCTTTTTTATTGGACTATTAATTATTATATTATAACTGCATGGTACCAACCTAAGAGGGTTCTCTAAAATTTATAAAGTCACATTGAATTTTTGCTTACAGCCGGATCTGTTGTCTAAATGATTCAAAATGTACTATCCAAATTAAGTACAATTTCGCAAAATATGTACAAGCGCCTTTGCCCTAACTTTTCAGTGTCTTTTCCGTACCGTCTTTTTAAAAATTGTTTTCTGTTAATTTTTACTCGATTTGAGTATACTTCTTATGTCATATCGTTCGTCTCGACAAGTGAAACCGGAAAAACCTACAAATACTAACCAAACTTCTAACAAGTTTACATAAGACGATGTTAAAAAAGCTACTAAAAGACTATCTTTTGGGGAAAGACCAATCTTTAGTGTCTTTTGGTCGTCTTTACTCTTTAGAGATTTTTTTTCCAACTTTGGACTTTATTTGTATACTTTTTCGACTGCTCTCCTCGAGCTGAATAATGTGATGTAAAAACTACTCTATTCACAAAAATCTAATACAAATTAAAAGAAAACAAAGAAAAGATAATGCCAAAAAGACAGTTATGCCAAAGCAGTCGTAATAAAATATAACCCAAAATTATTACTTTATACCTATTTGTAGCACTTATAAAATTATTTGTTTAGTTTACTTAATAAATAAAATATTTTATTTGGTGTTTGGTATTAATCTCTTATTTAGATTATTGGAGCCCAAAACTGAAGTTTTTGAGTCTGAACACCCAAACTATTATTATAAGAAAAAGAATCTTCTAGGAATTAAAAATTGAAGCTTCTAGGAAAGACTCACCAAGTCGGGAGTAATGACTTGTTCACGGGTTTTAGTATTCTGTGTTAGCTAAGCCACGCGGTCCGATTACGTGGTCCACGACGGACGGCTCACCCAATTTACACTTCATACAGTACATTATCATCTTGTTTGGAAGGGTTTTTGAGAACCGATTTTTAAAATCTTTGAAAATTCTTGTTGAAAACCCAAATGGAATTTTGAGAACCGGTTCTCAAAACCCTTCAAAAAATAAAAGGACAGAAAACCAATTGGGAAAACCGAACAAGGAAGGATTTTTGAAATCCGGTTCCAAAAACCCAAACGAACAATTATTTGCCTAATAAATTAATAAGTAGTACTCTTTATACTGTATTATTATTATTTTGGTCCACATAGCCCTCGATTCTAACTTCCTTGTCCCACAAGAAACCTAGGGCAATTTTGTCAATTCAAAATTTAAAGTCAACATAACAAGTCTCACTCGCAAACTTTGCTGAACCTATAAGTACATGACTCAACAAAATCCAACTTCTCAATTCCTTAACAACGAAACACTTCTTGTTTCACACCTCCAAGAACCCCAAAAGACCAATATTTAGGTTTTCCAATATTTCAATCATGATGTATGTAGGCATGAAGAGAGGCAGAGAAGCAGAGTTTGAAACCACCATGGCAAACTGCCTCATGCTACTCTCCCGTGCCGGCGACTTTCAATCTGCCGCCGACTCAGAGACCCGCATCTTTGAGTGCAAGACCTGCAACCGTCAATTCCCTTCTTTCCAGGCGCTCGGGGGTCACAGGGCAAGCCACAAGAAGCCGAGGTTTATGGAAGGAGAGGTAAACGAAAATACAAAGTTGCAAATCTCACCACCTAAGCCCAAAACCCATGAGTGCTCAATATGTGGGCTAGAGTTTGCGATAGGGCAAGCACTGGGCGGTCACATGAGGCGGCATAGGGCTGTTGCTGCCTTGAACGAAAACCGGGTTAGTCCCGACCTATCTTTGTCCATTGACTCTGAAATTCAACGAGCGGTACCGGTGGTGAAGAGATCAAATAGTAGGAGAGTTATGTGCTTGGATTTGAACTTGACCCCTTTGGAAAATGATTTGGATTTTCAACTTGACAAGGCCGTGGCTCCCATGCTTCATTGTTATTTGTGAGGAGCTGATGGATTGTTGAGGCTGTCATTCTTTTATTGATTCCCGTGTATTTAGTTTTTGTTAGGTTTTTTTTAGTCAATAAATAAAAATATCTTTACATTATCACTCCGTTTGTTTCAATGTAAAGTTTTCCTCTGCTTTACGGTATTTTGGTTGCCCAAAATTACGCTACAATAATTTTCTCGTAAAATGTTTTCCAGTTATTTATGGAAAATGACTTACGGAGGAAACTTTGGTTAGTCATTTTGGGGTGCTGTCTCTTTTCCAACAACGGAAGCACACCGGAACGAGAACTTAGTTTTGTGTATTTAGTGGAACAAGAACTTAATTATTGATTAATGGTAATGCTTATTCAAGAAAATTATGCTGCAAAGAAAATAGTTTTCAACTATCAACCAAACATTGAGGGGAAAAAAAAAATTGGAAAAAAAAAATTTAAGTGAAAATTAAATATTTTACACCCAAGAATATTTTAGGTGGAAACAAAACAGAGCCTAGGCGTTCCACAGTTTTCTTTTTTCCTTGTAAAATACGACACTTTTGATATAACTAAGAAACGACTTTCTTACATCCAAGGACGTAGACACTCACACCCTTTAGGGTGGGGTGCTAGGCCAAGAACGGAACTAGGATTTGATATACAAGGGAGCCGGAATATAAACAATAAGATTTAAAAATCTAAAGGGTTAAATGTCTAAATAATACCCGAACTAAAGACAATATATGGGTGCCGCTTTTTTTTTTTTGGACCGGCAAAGAGAATATATATGTTATGTTGCAATAAAGGGAATATAAAAGCCTAAACTTCGAAATCAAACACCAAGATAGCAACAATAGGCACCAAAGCAACAAACGACAACATAAACATCACCAAAAAGCTACAGAAATATCAATAAAACAGAGGTAAATATAATGACAACACATAAATATTATAGGGATTCGGGATTAGTACTTGAGAGACCGACCATGTAAACTTTTCGTACTTGAAAAAAATTTAACATAGATAATTATAGAGATGGCCAAATGGGGGAGGCCAGGGTAAGGATCCGTAAATTTAAACTCTATCTTAATGTATAATTGGTGTAGACTAAATATAGTTGCCGTTAAAGTATGTATTCACAAACGTATATGTATGGGAACGTGCGTACGTATCTTGATGTACCGAGGGTTCAAGGAATGGTTTGGGATGTATATTTCGAGGTTGTGACGTGGTTTGAGAATGTTAAAAATATGAAAATAGTGGTCGGGAGTCGAATTGGTGGTAGTAGAATGAAATTCAGAAAAATTCCCAGGAGATACCGGTATCCACTTTTTCCGTTACTGGTATCTCTCGAACAGAAGGTTTTGGATGGGAGATACCGGTATCCACTTTTTGCTGCTACCGGTATCCAGTGTCTTTTTCTGCAACTTGTTGTGCACGATTTGGAGGTTCTATAAATAGAACCCTTAGCCCATTTTTCACCCTCACACCCCGTTTTTTGAGCCCTAGAGCTCCTCCCTCCCACTTCTCTCTAGAAATTACACCAAACAATTTGATTTCTACACAAACCCACCTTCAATCTTGAAGATTATCGCATTTCCAAGCTCTATCATCACTTGGATCGCGAATTCTTCTCTCACTAAGGTAAGGGCTGATTTTCTTGAGCTTAGTTACTCTTGCTCCACGTTTTTCTCTCTCCCTCTTTGATTGTGAGTGAAACCTCACTCTTGTAACTCATTTTTTACTCGATCTAGCCTCTTGAACGTGTAGTGGAGCTTGGGTGGAGGTCATTCTTGGAGTTTGGAGTCAAAATTAGTTCGTTACTTTAGGGTTTTGCTCAAAACCCATCTTGGTAGGAGAATCTCTTTCAATTCCAAATGTAAATGTTGATTGTTTGTGGGTATATCTTTATTTGTGATTAATCTCCCATTGTTCTTGCTAAATCATGTTATGAGACTAAGTTCTAGCCATTTTGTGTTGAAGCCTATCGAGTTTATGCCCTCTTATATGAGTCCCAAGTCATCTAGTTGCCACATTGATCATACCTTGTCCATATATATGCCTTTTGGTTGCTTGAAAGTTTGAAGGACCTTTGTGAACCATGCTCTAGTCACATTTGGTGTTGGGAAAATTATGTGAATCGATCCTATTGATCATGCATTGTGTATGTTTGTTGTGATGCCATGAACTTATAGCCCAACATGTCCCTTTAGACCATTGAAATCACTTGGAACCAAACCCTCTTTCGTGCAGTTTTGCTCCTTTGACCCTTTTTGGCCTGTTTTGTACGATGTACGTGCTATACCCATTCTAATTAACTTGAAACACCTTGAGATACGTGTCATGAGTATATTTGATGATTCCTTAGGTTCCCTCGAGATTTGTGTGACGTGTTTGACACTTAACGATACGAGGTGATGGTAATCGATCGAACTAGGGTTTCGAGCGTCAATTTGAGTTGAGATAATGTATGGACACCTAAACGATACGAATGAGCATGAAATGAGATTGATGAGTTAAATGAATGGCACGGGGTCCGAAATGGTATGCCCGGATGGTACGAGGTCCGAAGGGATATGCCCGGATGGCACGGGACCTGAAAGGGTATGCAAGAATGGCACGGGGTCCGAAAGGATATGCTCGGATTATAGTAAATGAAACAAATGAATGACAAACGTGGCGTGAATGACACTAGGGATATGTGGGACACGAATTGGATACGATGGGGAGGTGGTTGGTCAATATTAGGGACCATCGAGTATCGCGACTTTCCAAATTCCTTTCCTATGGTTTTATTGGTCCTACTAGATGATTTTCTTCTTGTTGCACGTCATGAGCATCTCATTTCCATTTAGAATCGATAGATGTTTTCCTACTGGGCTAGTGAGCTCACCCTTATTATTTTCAGGTACTCAGCAAGGAGGATCATGATTTGGCGTGTGGAAGTGCATGCATGACACCCTTTTGAAAGCTCATTGCACGAGTTACATGATCATCTCGGATTAGCATTATTTTTGGAAGAGATGAGCATTTAACTTGTATTTCATATGTTTTGACTAGAAACTTGTAAAGTCTTACCGGTTGATGTAATATGATTCGAATATGTTAAACTTTTACTTTTCGTGGACTTTGGGAAATGAAATTGACTTTGACCGTGGATGGTGTTGACCTCCATATGGATTATGTAATATTTATGTTTATGAAAATCAGGGCGTGACATCTTAACCCCCATACGCCCCTTCATAGTTGCATCTTTGTGCTAGGCTCCCCCCACCTCGCGGTAAAAATTTAGTGGAGTATATCTTGTGCAACAAAAAGAAAATAACAGTATTTACAGTACTCCAATTTGAGAGATCTAAGGCCTTAAATAGTTTTAACAATTCTTTTGACATAAGTATAAAAAACTTTTTATACAGGAAAATACCTTGAACCCCAAGAGATTGGCAAAGTGGTCTTGTCTTGAGATTTAGAGGTTTGCTCCCACCTAAGGTCTCAAATGTGATTTCCCTTGCCAGTGAACTCCTGGGGCCACTGGGACTTATGCCCGGTTGTTAACTCCAGGGCCCCGGAATTAGTCGAGGTGTGGGCAAGTTGACCCTGACATCCGGTTATAAAAAAAATAGAAAAAGAAAAACCTTGTGCTGCGAGAAGCAATATTCCGCTTCTACCAGAGAAGTGGTTTTAATTTAAAGGGAGTGGTTTTAGTTTAAATTTTATGCTTGAATTACAAAATACTCATATGTGCAAGGAAAACTTGAAATTCAATAATAATATCAATACTTGAAATTTAGTATGTTTTGATTTTTGGCACTCCCTTCATATGTAATTCATGGCTTCGCCCCTGCTTACGTTGTCGTGAGGCAAAATATGATGTCCTATCGTTTAATGTTTTTGTAACGAGAATCCTTTCGAAATAGGACCATTTTGGACTCAACAGGTAAATGCGAAATATCATCTTTAACTATCCACAAGGCATTCAAGTCATGAGTTGAAAAAGAAAAAAGATTTTGATAATATTAAACTAATGGGCTACTCTTATTAGATTGTTGACTACCAACTCATCTAAAAACTTAAGCTGTTAGAGAGAGACAACTTTATTATTTATGTTTTCAACTTGGTGGTATATGATATTATGATTTTACATGGAGTTTGGAATAACTTATCTTATTATATAAACTTTTTATTTATTTTCGTTAGTGAACTTTTTTAATAATTTGTGTTTAAAACATTTAACATCTTGTTGGTCTCCTCGAGGGAAATCAGAAAAGTAAACAAAAGATATGGATCAACCTTGAAAAAGGTTTACTAAAAACTAATATCTTGGTTATAATTATTCAACTTTTTTAAGGTTTTAATCATAATATTTTAGATTCATCTCGTTTAGATGAATAAGCAGTTTAAATAAAAAAATTTGTCGCAAAACTAACAAAAATTAAGTTCACGAATGATAAGAATAATTCAAATAAATAAATTAAATGTAATCCAAATAAATAAATTAGGTCAAATCCTCCCTTGGTCAATTGTTTGCGGGTTTTATTCCGGAGAATAAATTGGAATTCAGTTGAACGAACATTAAGCATAAAAAAGGCTTTATTTGACTAATACCTTCATTTATTCATTATGTCAAGCTGGCTGCGTATTTCACGTGAGGATGGAAATTATGCTTGTGAATGTTGCGTGTGCAATTTGGCTATGAATTGATTTTCAGGAAATTATATTCGTGATTGTTATTTCAAACTTCAAAACAAACTTATGAGTTGAATTCTTCTTTGAACTGTAAAATAAGTAGCACAGTATCTTTTATGTCCGTACATTTCTGTTGTAATGTTCACATCAATTTTTTCCCTTCTCTTTCCCGAGAATTGATGTTGTTTTTTTTTATGGCAATAATGATAAATAAAATTTTACGTCTTAGGTTGAGTTTCAATTATGTACTATATTTTTATTATTTTTGATATTTTCTGTGAGGAAAATGACTTGACAAAACTACAGAAAGTATCACATTGGAAACTCAACCTTAGTGTAGGAATATATAGTATTTTGGATAAGACAATAATGCAACAAGACTGTCTTACGATTGACAAAGTACGTCGTACATTATTGTGTTCAGCTACAATTGAAATAGTGAAAAAATTTGTGAATCTCCTGTATTCAGTTTCGTTATTCCATGCCTACCGACAAAATGAACGTTTATACTGGAGTACTTTATACCTATTTATGTCAGGTTGTCAACAGGCCGAGGAATGACTATACCATCTTATGGGATATCCTACCTGATCCTTGAAAAATTCTCCCAACCTCCTACCCATTAGGGGACGGGTTGGATCGTGGCGGGTCGGCCGAGATGGCCATCCCTATTGGTTAAGTTTTTCTTTTTAAATTTTTCTGGGGTGAAAGGCAATTGATTCATCAGTTACCAAGTATTTTCTATTATAATAGTCAATGGCTAAGATGAATTGGGGAAGAGCTAACAGCTCCTATCCTATGGGGGATATGGTGTCCTCAAAAGGACGGGGGGATATTGAAGCCTCTTCCAATAAAGTAATGTACTCCCTCCGTCCCAAATTCTTGTACTATGTCATTATTTGAGACATCTACAAAAATTGTCCATATCTTTTGATCTATAATGATTTTTATATACAATATGGATCTTGTTTGATATATCTCAATTAATTTTATTAAACATATTTTTCAAAACTATAAAAACATGATAGATTATGAAATATAGACAATTGTTCGGAAAAATAAAAAATAAAAGTGGCAAACAATGTGGGACGGAAGGAGTAACATTTTTATGATGGTACAGGGAATAGTTAGAATTTTTTAATTTTACTATCTGCTATGTAGATGAACACAACCACAACTACAACCACAACAAACTTTTTTCAAAGATTTGCAAAGATTTAATCTCATTCTTTCAAGAAAATATTGTTTTAGGCTGAGTTTTCCATTTGATTAAATGAGGTTGAGGTGATAAAATGAACCTCATTTTATCACCTCAGCCAAATTTAATCAAATGGAAAACTCACTCTTAGTCTTGTTGATTGGTACTGTGGAGACCTACTTAATGCCTAATCTACCTCTCGAAATTATCGAGTTATGGCCTCTTGCCTCTCTTGATTTGGGAAGGTTTGCGTTTTCGGTATGGCTCCTTTCAGTGACAGTGGTGGAGATGGCTCGCCCAAAATGATTTTGGATTTGATTTTCCTCATTTTCCCAGTATTTTCCTTCTCGGCTTCCATGCCAAATCAACACCCACGTGGACAACGGTGATGGATTTGATGATAAAATTGGGCCGGCGATTGATGCTCCTCTACCCAACGCCACCACTATGCAAAAATAATCACTTAATCTTCTAGCTCAAACCAATTGTGTGGGGAAATGCTTATCTTTAAAAAGCTTAGTTTCATTTGTTAACTACGTTTCGAAGTATTGAAAAACACTGCAAAACAATGAGATGACGATCATAATCTTCTAGCTCAAACAGATTGTGGCACCAAATCTCAAATCCAGTTCTAGACTTGTTGGGTCCGCTTCACTAACAAAGTTTTTGCTAAAG
Organism: Gaultheria prostrata; assembly: GCA_036023075.1. Lineage (NCBI taxonomy): Eukaryota > Viridiplantae > Streptophyta > Magnoliopsida > Ericales > Ericaceae > Gaultheria > Gaultheria prostrata. Next base: position 35,986 of record JAXBDA010002155.1, on the reverse strand, counting down.
CCTAAAAGTATTGATGAATGAGGGAAGGAACGTCACAAGACAAACATATAGTTATCTCCTCAATTTCCCGCTACACTATCTGCAAGGTATATCATCAATCTAAACTCATAACCCAAATATTGAACTCAAGAATCTGTGCTCAGAACCCAAATACTTTACTTGCTTGATTTTTGTAATGACATCAGTAATATTCCAATTTCGTTTACTTTTAAGTCACTAGAACAGTTAACAAGAAACAAACTATATATCAATGCCTCTTTTTAAATCCAATATACTGACATAAATATGTACACTTCTAAGAAACAAAGTTTGGAGAATTTAGATACGGGAAAAGTTTCCAAACTTGAGTTACAAATCCTTTTTTTTTTTTTTGTTATTTCTATTTTTTAGAACCTAATAGTCAACAAAATTACATTTCTTATCACAGAATTTCACATCTAAAAAAATACAAATTTGGCGTTCACATCTACAAGAAAATCTTTCTCAAGCCGATCATCTCCACCATCAAATTCTTGAAAGGAAATATCCGATATTTTTTTTTGAACGGCAAAATTTTTTATTAATCGAATATCAAAGATACAAGATTAAATGGAGCAAGAGAAAGCATCAAAACGAGGAGCGGCATCCCAACGAGGTTGGAATCCCACCCGACAACAATCATATGCCTCTCGAGACCCGAAGGATTGGAAGGCTGATAAGAAGACAACCAAACACTCATACAAAACCTAAACCCCAACTACGGAACCCACACTACAAAACCAGCACCAAACAAAAAGAGCCAACGCCTCGCAAGCACCAAACAAAAAGAGCCAATGCCTCACAAGCAACAACAGAAGCATAACCCAAGACACTACGACTAAGCCCCAAATATCAAATTTTTTATCCGAATACTCCCACATCTTCTTTGCGCCCTAAAAAAACTCAGCATAGCAACAAATCGGCTATTGGCGGATGTTCCAGCAAGTAAACATGCGATTTCAGAGAGAGATGAATTGCCCATACCACCGGGTCGCCGCCCCTTTCTTGAGCCAACTTTTTCAGTTCAAAACGCATTCCCATGTACTTCGGTGAACAGTCACCGCCTTCATCTCGTTGCCCTTGCTAGAGCCGATGAAATCTTTGATTAATTCCGATGTCTTTAAGAGAGAACGAGAGTGAGTAAGTGAGTGAGTGAGTGTTTGTAGAGTTCTTGAGAGAGAGGCGTCAAAGAGAGACAGAGAAACAAAGAACACAACGTCAAAAGCGAGAACTTTTCTATGGTGCCCCATTGTGGTACTGCGGTGCCCCACTAAATGTGAGCCATTAGAATTAAAATAAACGAATCTCAGCCATTGGATAAAAAAAAGTAGGTGGTTTTGCCAAAAAAATGAGGTGGTATTGCATTTTTTCCTACAAAAAATCGTACTTTACTTACCACGAACACTTGAAATACATACCACCAAACAAACAAAAACTTACCACATAATAAAGCAGTACTTACCACGAAATAAGGAAATACTTACCACAAAATAAGGCCGACTGGTCAATCCGGTAGCAGGTCATCATTTTGAGCGGGAAAATCCTTACTTTTGGGATTTTATAACACCACACCACTTTTTACTTAATCCACTACGATTTTGTCTTTAGCTAAGCTATTTTGTAGTGGGCAACATTAAAAAAATGAGGTGAAAAAAGGCTTTAGTTAAATTTTTTAAATTTGTGTAGGTATGTTTCTTAGAACAATTTTTTGGAATAAAAAAATATTAATCATATAATAATAAATAATCTCCAAATTACATTCAAATAATTTTAAATAATTTATCTTTAAATAACTATTAAATTTATGATGACCATGTGCAAAAAGATAGTCATTTTTTATTTTTGATAACTTGCAAAAATAATTTTTATTTAAACACACAATACAATTATTGTAATTATAAGGTTGAATGAAAAATTCTAAATCAATAAGTAATAAATATTAAATAATTTAGTAGGACCTTGCACTGAATTAGGGTAAAGTATTTAATATAATTTAGATTATTCAATCAGATTTAGATACAAAACAAGTAATTGGAATAATATTTATTTAAACACACACTACAATAATTGTAATAATAATGTTGAATGAAAAATGCTAAAACAATAACTAATAAATATTAAATGATTTAGTAGGACTTTCCACAGAATTAAGATATAGTATTTAATACAATTAGATTTTTCAATCAGATTTAGATACAAAACAAGAAATTAAATTAATTTATGCAATCGATTGACGTGATATTGTAACGATTAATAGCTGTAGTTGACATTAGGGTAGTGCTTGATTGAGGATTAATCACAATTATCGATTGTAGTCAGAGTCATTCGACTAAGGGTTTAAGTGATTGATCAAAAAAAATTAAAATTGATCAATATAATATAAGTTGGAAATCTAACAACTAAGAGTCAATGATAAATAGTGATGATTGAGCAAGCATTAATACAACTGGCTAAAATGAATTGGCTAATGTAGGTTGATATTATCAATGTTATTACTAAACGTAGTATTTAACAGTAGTCTTGATTGACAGTGATCAATGAGTGATTGTTACAATTGGCTAATGTAATAGTAACTCCATAATACCTCATTCAATATATTATTTAGTTTCATTAATTATTAAAGATAAATATATTTCAAATGCAAGATAATACAAATTAAATACAACTAAGAGACATTAAATATATTGGTAGTTATGTTTTTAACTACCCTTAAGAGATATTAAATATATTGGTAGTTATGTTCTTAACTACCTTTATTATGGTGCATTAACTATGTTACATAAATGTATACCTACCCGTCGTTAATACCATACTTACCATAGAATAAGGTTATGAATACCACTTCTTTTGATCTTTTTTACCACCTTAACATTCGTATGTTGATGTGAACATACTACGGCTTCTGCTAGTACTTACCTTTTGGAAAGGAAATAGCTACTACGCATTCAGACATTTTGTAAAGGTGCAACAAGTCTGAATTCTTGCTTATCTACCACACATTGTGCCATTAATGGAGCTAAATTTCTCCTACCTACCTTAAACTACTCAAAACTTATTCTCAATTAGATTGTAGCAAGTTTTTTCTACTATTCCATAAATCTTTTGTCTCACAAAATGAATAGTAAAGAAGTTGTAGAACTTTGAAGAACAACAAATTGAAAAGCTTCTCCAAGTAAGTTTCTCTACAATAAGAAAACTTAGATCCTAGGTCTTGATCACAAATGATACGTTTGACATTTTAATGGAGGAATTTTCTAAGTTTGGCAAATATGAGATGCATCTTTTGCAAATGATATGTTTACAATTTGTTAAGGTCGTACTTACCATAATGTATGAAAATTTCTACCATTAGACATGAAGATAGTTACTGATAAGTCCCCAATAGTGTAAATTAAGGGGCTTATCTCTCTCGTTTTTGGCACACCCGCATGTGTAATACGACTTTTATACCATTGATGTTGTGCATGGGTGTATTTTGATAGTTTCAGGAGAAACTCGAGAACAAGGCGTGTTCCAACGCCATGAATAGTCAAAGGGGTACCCTAGTACCCAAGGTCAGGTGGCACTCTGCAACCGAGTCTCGGGGGTTAAGAAACGAAGCATTGGACGAGACTCGGGAAGCCAAAAGACCAAGAAATGATCAAGCGAAGGAAGGCAAGAGTTTGCCCAGTTACTGTAGCAATACACATACTGCTACTGGTAGCCAGTGATCAGAGAATAAAGCTGAAATTTGATACCGGTAGCAATACACATACCAGTAACCAGCGAGCAGAAACCCAGATTTAAGGTAGCTGCCAATAGCAGTACACATATTGCTACTGGTAGCAGCTGTATTTTTCTGCAACTTTTGTGCCCCATCAGGAAATATCCAGTGGCATTTTTGTAATAGTTTTGCTCGACTTTTGGGACCTATAAAAGGTCTCCAAACTGGGCAAACTCTTGCCTTCCTTCGCTTGATCATTAAAGTTGGGCAAACTCTTGCCTTCCTTCGCTTGATCATTAAAGTAGAGAGAGTTTTTAGTGAAAATTAATGATCAAGCGAAGGAAGGCAAGAAAAGGTCTCCAACCTCATTAATTTTCACACACTCTTTCTACCTCTCTCTTCTTCCCCACTCATTTTATCCACCTTCTCTTTAGTTTTTAGTGTAGTATCTTTTGGATTCAAGGTTTTCACCTTCATTAAAGTTGTAAGTGCAGTTCTAATCTATATATATCTCCGTTTTATTTCCATTTTCATGATGTTTCAAGTTTCCTTCATGTTTTCCCCCAAACTTTGCCCTGAATATCAAAAAACCTCCCAAACTTTCATAAAACTCAATCTTACTCTCAAACTTCTATTCCGTTAATCAAATACCCCCCCCATCGTCTCAATCCGTCAAGCCACTAACAGGAATTGATGACATGGACAATATCGGAGGGTTTTTTTTTTTTTTACGTTAGAGGGACCTTTTGGAGGGAAATGGAGCACGTGCCCCTCACGCACCCCAAATCCTAACCCCTTAAACACCTTTTCAGTTCCTTTTGTCTCACTTTTTCACTGCCAGAGAGAGAGAGACACGCAAAATGACGATGATCTAGGGCTCCACCATGGGCGATTTACAGCATTAAAAGGGAATCTGCTACAAATTGAAGTGATCAACATGGTAATCTTGCTCATCAAGATGGTTTGGCGTCATAGAAAAAGTGGTGGTCCTCCTATGTGCGGTAATCTGCTTCAACCTTTCCGTCTTTTGTTTTTGTAGGACCCAATGTGAACCCTTTTTCTTTAATCGAAAGGGTTGCAAAAGTGTAGTTTTTTCCATTGTTTATCAGTTGTTTTTTACGCTTTCAAGACTGAAATTATTTAATCCCTTCTTTAATTAATCCCTCCTCTGTACCAGTGTTGTTTATTGTTATTTTTTAGGGTTTCCTCGTTGACCCCTATGTTATTTATTTGATTTTCAATTTGCATGTGTTCTGTAAATATGCAGATAGGTGTAAAGGGTTGCATGTGTTCTGTAAATATGCAGATAGGTGTAACAACGACTGGTTGGAGATGAAAAGTCATGGCGATTTAGGTGACTCCAAACCCCAGCGCTCTCCCATCGGCTCGTCGACGCTCTCTCCGGCGTCGGCTGGCTTCCATCCATCCTCCCTCCCCCACCCCAATATCTCCCTATCCCCCTCTGCTCTCATTTCCCCCCCTTTTTCTCCCCACTTTATCGACCTTAACCTCAATCAAGCCCTTGTTTTGCCCGTAGCATCCTCCTGGTTCTAGCTTTACGATCTCCCTCATTTTCGGCGCGTTCTGTTTCAGAGGCTTTTGCTCTTTGTATACACTGTAGGTAAGTTTTCTCTCTTGCTTCTTTATCAGGCGGCGGGTCCGTTTTTCTCCTTTATTATTTCTTCTTACCTGCTGTTGTTTTCTTGGCTGTGGATGGATTCGAACAGTAGGGTTGATGTTGATAAGGGAAGTTGGATTCATGTGGGTAATAAAAGGATCAATAGGGTTGAAGCTTTGCACAAAAATAGGATTGGGTTTGGCAGTGACAATGTGTCTATTTTCACTCTTTTTATTGACAATTTTCCGGAAGATGCTAGTAATTCTTGGCTAAAGAAGTTATTTTCAAATTATGGTGTGGTGATCGGTACCTTTATTCCTGAGAAAAGAAGCAAGGCCATGGGCAGAAAGTTCAACTTTGTGAGATACAACTGCTCAGTTTCAGCGGATATGGCGATCTCTAAAGTCCATGGCTTATGGTGCAAGGACATGAAATTGTTTGTTAAATATGCTTGCTTTACTCCATATAAGCAAGGAAAGCCGTTCAATTTGAATGAGGGATATTGTAAGGGAGTGGATGTAGTTCCTCGTCTTGGTAATGTCCTCAACTGTGGTGTTAAGTCAAACTCCTTCCTTGATGCTAGCAACAAATCATGTGCTCAGGGCCCCTAAAGGACATTTGCTCAGGCATTGTGTGGGGAATCTCCGTATCCAGGGGCACCGAAGGAACAGGGTATTACTCTCAACATCAATCCTGTTGGAATTGAGTGGTTACAAAGTAGTGCAGTGGTGGTGATGCGTAATGTTGTTTCCTTGCAATCTTTGAAAGCGAACTTTAAAGTAGAGACTGGTTTTGAGGCTCACTTTAGGGCGATGGGAGGGAGATCAGTGCTTATTACTTTTCAAAGCCCTGAAGTTAGAGATAGTCTCATCAAAGTGTTGTGGATGAAAAGATGGTTTGAATTTATAAAACCATGGAGCAATGAAGCAGCTAGCCTTGAAAGGTTTGTTTGGTTAAGTTGTCAAGGTATGCCTTTAAATGCCTGGACTTCAAATACTTTTAAGCAAATTGGAGAAATATGGGGTTTTTTCATTTTAATGGAAGAGGAAACTATGAGGGATGTATCTTTTGATAGAGGAAGAGTTCTGATAGCTACGAAGGAGAATTCAAAATTGAGAAATGGATCAAGATCGATGTTGGGGGAGTAATGTATGATGTTAAAGTCACGGAGGAATCTTCTTTCTCCAATCTTGATGTGATTGGGGCCATTGTTTCTTTGGAGAATGATGCTAAGGATGATTCTAATTCGAAGCAAAAAATCAGATCTGAACCTAGCGAAGATGACGTTGAAGATAATGATGTTGATGCTCTAGCGGCCGGGATGTTGCAAGATAATTCCAATGATCAGGTATCTTCGGTTGGGAGCAAGTTGGTTGAGGAAAAAGTGGGTGAGATTCCAGTTGTTGATGACCCTTTCATGGAGCCGGATTCGGTTGGGAACAAAACTGAGGATTCTTTTTCCAACTGTGACTCATTGATGGGTGATTCGAAAGAGGAAATTGATTCATTCGAAGATAATGCAGCTGCGAGGCAGTTGGAAAACTATATGGTAGATGTTGAAGAGATGGCAAACACAGATGATGGGGAAAATATGAAGTTTGATGAGTCGGCTTCCCATTTCGATGCAAACCAAATTACTCTTCAAACGACAATCAAAGGGATAAAAGGGAAAAGAAATAGGAAGAGCATAAATGAAATTCTGGGGTACACTAGAGTTAACACAGGTGAAACCAAGGGGAGGAACAAAAAGAAGTGTGTGGTGTTAAGGTCAGCGGTGGCATCTGCTGCTCTATCTGCTTCTATTTCATCAGGGGATATAAATAACAGGAACATAATTCTATTAGATGAAGCTCAAGCCATATGGGCTGTAGACAAGCTTTTCGGAATTAGCTATGACGGTGATGATAATGAGGTCATAAGCAAGATTGCTGAGATGGAAGTCCTTAATAAGGCAAGGGCTGAAAATAATCTCTAGCTTTCTCCTTGTTTTGGTTCTTTTGTTTAGGTTGTTTCAGGTGTCTTGTGGTTTGTTTCAGGATGTTGTTTTAGTTGTTGGGGTTTAGGTTCTCATTTTGCTTGTTTGGTTGGTTGTCTTCTTGCCAGCCTTCCAATCTTTTGGGTCTCGAGAGGCTTCTTGTTTTCTCTTGCCCCGTTTAATCTTCTATCTCTTCGATATTTGATTAATAAAATCCTTTTTTGCCGTGCAAAAAAAAAAGGTGTAAAGGCCACTTCACAATTAAAATGCATTACAGTGGTAGGATTGAGGGTTCGAAGCATGTGGGGGGTACATTTGGGTTTATTGATTATTGTCATGAGGATGAGTTAGGTATTATGGAGCTGAGTGGCATTCTAAAAGAACTGGGTAAGTCTATTAGTAATGATTACTTCTTGAGAGTAAATGGGGATTTCAGATTGATAAAGTCAGATCCTGAAGTAATTAGAATGTGTTAGTTTGTGGATACAAATAGGTTGGTGGAACTTTATTCAATGTGCAATGAAGTTGATGTTATGGCCACACAGGATAGTCAAATTGCAAGTGATAGTGTCAGGGGAAAGAAGAGTAAACAAATGGTAAACAACATTAACACAATGAATGAGGAATTGAATGGTAGTGATATAAATGATTATGATCCAGATTCCTCATCTTCTGACTCTGAATATGAGAACTTTGAAGAGAGTGATGCTGATCTTCAGGAGGAGGATGCGTTATTTGAACTAAATGTGGACCAAGAGATAGAGGAAACTGGGTTGGGAATCACTGGTGATACTGATGATGAGGGTAGTGATGAGTTGGGAGAGTTAGAAGATGATGGCAGTGATGACTTGGAGAGCCTTAGCAGTTCTATAGATTCAGATAATGATAATGTCAGGAAAACACCTAAGAAGAAAAAGTACCCCATTTTTAATGAAAAGACTGACATGGCTAATCTTGTTTTTTCTGTCGGAATGAAGTTCAAAACACATGCCATCTTTAGGGATGCAGTGAAGGAGTATTCCATAAAACTAGGAAAAAAAAAACTAAGGCTTGGTTCTCCAATGGATTTTATCAAGATTTGATAAAATCAAGCCCTTGATTTTATCCATTGGGCTTGATTTTATCAAATCAAATCTTGATAAAATCCATTGGAGAACAACCCCTAAATTTAAAAAGAGTGATAAAATGAAGGTGAGTGATGTGTGTGGTGGTAGAAAAGAGTGTCCATAGTTTATATATGGAGCTTTTGTGAAGGGGATGGAGTATTTAGGGTGAAACATTACATTCCAAACCATAGATGCATCAGATCTTACAATGTGCATTGGGTAAGTACCAAGTGGATAATGAATAGGTACTCTGAAAGGATTGCCAAGAACCCTACTTGGCCAATTCAATCCCTTGCTGATACAATTGAAGCTGAGTTGGACAGTCCATGTGGACAAGCAAAAGGTATTCAGAGCTAAGAGGAGTAATTGCTAGACTTGAGGGTACTGCTGCAGAGCAGTTTGAGCAGTTGTTTGAGTACCAATCCTGGGACCACAATAAAGCTCAAGTATAAACCAGTACTTGGATCTGATTCAAAAGGCTTTACATATGTTGGGGGTCATTGAAAAGGGGGTTTCATGGAGGTTATAGGCATGTGATTGGGCTTGATGGGTGCCACTTGAAAGGTCCACATGGTGGAATAATGCTAACTACTGTTGGGTTGGATGCCAATAACTGTATATACCCTTTTGCCTATGCAATAGTGAAGAAAGAGAAGAAGAAGACATGGTTGTGGTTCCTAGAATTGTTGAGGGATGATTTGGATGTTCAGAACTCACACTCTTACACATTCATGAAAGACAAACAAAAAGGTTTGATTGATGCAATGGGGGAGTTGTTCCCAAATGCAAGGCATAGATTTTATGTGAGACATTTGTACAATAATTTCAAAGGTGAGTTCACAGGACTTGTCTTGAAGGATATCTTATGGAAGGCAGCAAGGGCCAGCACAATTCTAGCATTTAACTCTGCTATGGAGGAGATGAAGAAGGCTGACCTTAGAGCTTATGAGTGGTTTAATGCAAGGCCAACAATTAATTGGAGTAAAAGCCATTTGGAGACATTCCCCAAATGTGACATTCTACTAAATAACCTCTCAGAGAGTTTTAACTCTGCCATCCTTCCAGCAAGAGATAAGCCCATCATCACAATGTTGGAGAGGATTAGAAACATTTTGATGGGAGTCTACAAAGAAAAGAAAAGCTGCCATGTTAAGATGCAAAGGCCCAATATGCCCAAAGATAAAGAAGAGACCTGATAAACTAAGGGATGAAAAAGGGTGGATACCTAGATATTTTGGTAATCAACAGTTTCAAGTGGAATGACCAAATCCAGCAGTTTAGAGTTTATTTAACAAAGAAGACCTGTGGATGTAAGAAATGGGAGTTGACTGCCTACAACAAGTTAGAGCTTGACCCCATGGAATATTTTGATGATTGGTACAAGGTTAAAACATACCTGTCCACCTATGAAAATGTGCTAGGTCCAATTAATGGAAGAGAGTTGTGGCCTACAACTGATTTTCCAAAATTGCTACCACCTAATGTTAAGAAAAGGGCTGGCAGGCCTAAGAAGGTGAGAAGAAGAGAACTAGATGAGGAGGTGCCAAACACTACAAAATTGACCAGGAGGGGGGTGAAAATGATATGCAGCCTCTATGGGAAAATAGGGCATAACAAAAGAGGATGCAAAAGGCCAGCAAATGAGGTGCATGGTGAAACAAGTGGGCCAACTGATGTTCACTCAGCTGCACCAAATGTTCAACCACCTCCAATTACTACTCCAATCTGTGTAAGAAGTAAATGCAGCCTATGTGGGCAAACATGGCATAACAAAAGAGGGTGCAAGAGGGGACCAAATGAGGTGCATGGTGAAACCTAGGGTTGGCAATGGGGACGGATCGGGGCCGGAGACTACTATACCCGCCCCCGATCCCTCCCTAGTCCCCGTCCCCGCTCTGATCCCCAATGGGAATTATTTTCTCCCCTCCATTCCCGCCCCAAACGGGGAACGGGTATCCAAACGGGGATTCGGGGAAATTCCTTGATTTCTTTTTTGATCTGACTAATTAACTCTGAATTAAAAAATGCAAAAATAGGAAGAATCCGAAGATCAGAGTTGTAAATCAAGAAATATATGACCTCAAGTCCTCAACCTGGAGCCGAATTGGACATACTGTTACGAGAGAACTGATGGTAGAGAGAGGTAACCATGACCTGAACCGCGGTAACCTCCGCCAAAAGGACTGGCCAGAACCGAATTGACACCATAAGAGGTGGATGTTGTACTGGACCACTGGTAGAGGGAGGAGAGGTCGATCTAGGGGCAACTTTCAAATGGGGAAGAAGATCGTCGTTCAATAAAAAAAAAGAGGAGAAGAAGATATGAGAGAGAGAAAGAGAGAGAGGGTCACAATTGTTTCTCCATTATTTTTTCTTTATATATAATATATATATATAAAAACGGGGATTCGGGGACGGATCGGATCAGATCAGATTTGAAGCGGGGATACACCTAACCCCACCTCCAATCCGATCCCCGAATTTTTTTTAAAAAATCTCCAAATCCGCTCCAATCCCCGAACAGATCTCCAAAACGCCGATCCATTCGAATCGGGGACCAGATTGGATTCAAACGGGTCGGAGGAAATTGCCATCCCTAGTGAAACTGGTGGGTCAGCAGCTTTAAATGCACCAAATATTCAACCACCTTCAACTAGTACTCCAATTTCTGTAAGTGGACCTCCCAACAACTGGCCCATCCTATTATGCTCCCGTGAGTGTTTGAGGTGAAAGTGGGGTAGGTGTTAGGATTGTGGCTTCAAATAAACATGTGTACCCTAGGTGTCCGGTAAAATGTCCAAGTGAAATAATGTTAGAAGTTATGTTTACACGTGTCCCAGTTGTATTTCACAAAGAAAGTTGTATCCCATGATTTCTTTTGCATTGCAAAGACTAATATTTACGAATACAGTACTTTTTGCTGCTTCCATGTCATGAATAATTACCAATGGTGGTCTAATTTTCTCATAGACAAGCACAACTGCAATATGGACAACACAATGTGTCCAATATTCAATGCCCTTCGAATACTTGTACGAGTATTTATACAAAAGTCATGATGGAGTTTTGATTAAAGTGCCCTTCGATACTTGGGGATTCTCCTTGCTTTCATAAACCAATAATTCTACTTATAATTTTGATTTTGTTCTTTCTATGACAGGAGATGCAACTCAATGTGCTAGATTGATGGCCACATAACAAGCTTTTTCACACATGTCTATATTCCAATGTATGATAACTGCTGATGATGATAACGATGAGGAAGAGGGGAGTGAAGATGATGCTGTTGATGATGACGACGATGAGGAGGACAAGGAGAACACAGAGCCGCAAGCTTCAGGAAAAAAAAAACCTAGGAAGCATCGTTAGCAACATTTTAGGCTTTTCCTTTCTAATTTTGCTTGTACATAGGCTTAAGATGGATGTTAAATGTGATGATGTCTTGGCTTGAGTCCATTTTGTAAAACATTTTGTATTCATGCCAATCAAGATGGTGGATGACATGCCTGTTGTTGCTCATATCTTTTATTCTTTTTTGGATTATGTATGGATAAGCAGGATGAGAACAACCTCGACGTGAGGTTTGAATTTGCTATTTTTGTTGCTCTTTGATTTTGCTGTGACTATATTTGAGACACTATAATGTCGGGCTAGGACAGAAAATAAAGGGACCTTTCCAAAAAAATTCCAGAAAAAATATGGCATCATCAAATTAAGTGGATGACTAAATTCCAGAGTGTCGTGCAAACGAACTTTGCCAACTACGCTATGAATTGCCAACTGCGGTCATACTCAAACCCATACTGAGTTAGAACAGAACTGGTTGTAATTGAGAAAATAAGAAGCACCAATAACCTAAGCTTTTTTGCATAAAGCTAGATTGTCGTATTTTTATAATCTGAAACAAATGTCACTTGTCGGATTGTATAATATGAAACAGATACAACACGTCGGATTTTACAATACGATGTATTTATCAAGTTCTCATATTGTAGAATCTGATAGGCATGTTTTAACAGTACGCTATTGGAACAAAGGGTACTCAAGAGTTAGAGGAGCTACTACCTTGGTGTTGTACTAGTATGCTACTAGTACAACTGGATTCAAAGTGGCATTTCAAAGGGTTTAACTTGTCAGATTGTATAATCTGAAAGGAATGTAACTTGTCGGATTATATAATCTGAAACTAATGTATTTTTCGGATAACAAAATACGATGTATTTATCAAGTTTCAGATTTTAGAATCCGATATGTATGTGCCCTAGCTCCTGTGTCTTGTGTCCGTATCGTGTCCTGTGGCATATCCTGTTTATATTGACATATTTCATTTCAAATAAGACTAACAAACTAAAGATACGAACAAGATCTCACTCTATTATGCTTGGAAAAAATTTGGCATGACGCCTATGAGCCCACTCTGGGCGTTTGTCAGCCTAAATTACCGTTCACAATCCAAATTCACACATCAACTACTTATCAACAATCCAATAAATTTAAATAATCAATTACATTCCAAGTTAACTTCACAAATACATATTACAACTTGATATCCCAACCATTGAATATTACAACTATATCGTGTATATTGAGGTAGAAAGCAATCCTAGAGTTGAAAACAATTTAAGGCTCATTCGTAGAGAAGATATCCCTAGTCTCTTTTGAAACCATCCACCCACTTGCATGATCAAGTGTGCAATCAATGGCGCCATCTCGGATTGCTTTGGCAACAATACTCTCAGCATCATCAACAGGATTTTCAGAGTCCGATCTCAGGTTCTTGCCAACATCATCAGTAAGGGAGATACGCGGACATAGATAAGACTATCAAATGTTTTCAAGAAACTCCTCCTTCCTTTCTACATTTAATCCTTTCCAAAGAACAAGTAATGAAATCATGAAAAGCAAAATTTAGAAGTTATGTTGGAGATGAAATGACAGAAGTTACAACTTGTATCCTCCTATAGAAGAAGAGAAAAATCCACCATTTAGCTGGAAAATAGGGTACATGGAGGAATTGAAATAATAATTAAATACTACTAAAAGTCTACATGATCAAATTCTAGTAGTTAGTTGCATTTGATCAGAAGTTCCATAGCAAAATGTAAAACCTGTAACTAGGGGTGTGCACGGGTCGGGTAAGGTCGGGTTTGGACTCTACCCGCCACATGACCCGATCTGGTCGGGTTGGAAAAATCTTGAACCCGCAACCGACCCCCATAGACCAACAAACCTGCCCGAGAAACTGTATTGGATTTTCGGATCGATCGGTCAGGTTCGTCGGTTTGTGCTATTACTGGATTTGCTTTTAAAACCGTTGAACAAATCGAATCAAAGAAGTAGAATCTGTGCTTATAAAAAAAATTGTTGGTAAACACCCCCAGTGCTTTAAAAAACAAATAAAAAATGGGTTTCAAACTTTCAAGAGAGAGAGTTAAGCAAAAGAGAGAGAGAGAGAGAGCTAGATAAGCAGAAGCAGCAGGGGCGAAGGATAGTGGCCGTCTGGCTGACCATGGTTTTTACTCGAAGAGAGAGAGAGAGAGAGAGTGTGTGTGTTTTCCAGGAGGGAGAAATTTTCTCCACTACGTATAAAGCAATAGAAGAGGTGCAGTAATAAAGATGGTTGGGAACATCTGACAGAAGAGAGAAAGTTAAAATATATTGGACAAAGAGTTTACTTGTTGGAAAAAATAAATATTTGAAATGGTGGTAAAGACCGGAGGCAGAACAACTATCTTCACCTATTCCCTAAGCAAAGTCAGTAATCAGTAATAATGATACAGTACAAAACCATTTAAAGTGTTTGCATTTCCCACGCGTATACTAGACTTGTATGTTTCTGTATATCTATATCAGTCGGGTTGGGTCGGTTTCGGCGGGTTTGAAGAGTAGTGACTCGTGAACCGAACCGAAACTTGAATAGTATGACTATTTCAACCCGGATCCGACCCTATGAATGTTCAAAAATCGCCCGTTCGTCATCGGGTCGAGTTGAGTCGGGCGAGTTGATCAGGTCAGCACGGGTTTATGCTCACCCCTACCCGTAACCAAATTCATTACCAATCTATGATCATTTTCATTCCACAGAAGTCAAACCTAAAATGGCGTTCAAGGAGTCTTCATTCTATAGATGGGTAGCGGAGAATCGAAGATTATGTCTTGTACTTTGACTGTATTGTCCTTGTTCTCACACAAAACATAAAGACACAAGCGATTCCAAATGCAAAAATGCAAAAGTCCATTCTTCCATCATCAATAGGTGTGAAACAGTAATTAAAGAGAGTAATAAATTCAGGATTTGAAGAGATAGGAAGCAATACCAACATTTTTTTTTTTGATGCAGTTTTAAGGATGCCAAATACGAATCACTATCAGCTGATATGTAAAAAGAAACTGCATAAATGTTAATTTTTAGGTGCTAACTGCTAACTAACAAGGGATGGCTAACAAAGAGTGGGTCAAGTTCAAAGCCACGGTAGAATGACAAATAAGGCTCTATGCTGCCAATCCTGAGTATTAAGGGCATTGGTGAGATGTGAGGCTGGTTATAGAACGAGTTGTTTGAATTTAGTTGATTGATGTTCATGTTTGTTTGATAGCTACTTGTTGCTCTTTCATTTCCAAATCTTAAGTCATCTCGCAAAAATGCTACCAAACCAACAACCAAAATATCACCCAATAGGCTAATAAAAGTTGCAAAATTGTTAAAAAAAAGTATATTTCAGATCAAATGACCTCAAAATGCAAAAGGCCGCTGAAATTCTTGCATAGCTGACCGAAAGTTTTTCAAGGGAAAAGTTTGGCAGAAATGATACCCTTATGAGATGTATAAACTTTTAGTTCAGAGTCAGAAATATCAAAATTCTTCAAATGCGTTTCAGTAGAGTAAAGCCCATACTCAGAAAGGACCACATCAAATTCTTGCTTCCAAAGGTAAAATATTATGAATTAGGGATTTTTTTTTTCCAAAGAACTCGAAATTAAGAGAGAGAAAGAGAGGGACAGACCGCAGTAGTGGTGGTGTTCAGCGCTCATGCAGGCGGCGGTGTTGGCGTGCCGGCGGTCGTGGATGCGGCGGTGGTGTTCGTCAAGGGAAAGAAAGAGATAAAGAGACACACACAGCCTGCATCGTTTCAGATCTTGTCGGCGTACAGAGGTGGTGACGAGGAGTCCTCGTCAGTGTGGTTGGCGGCGGTGGTGGATGCGTGGGTTTCTTCTCTCTCTTTGGAAGTGGTGAGATTGAGGAAGAACACAATGAAGAAGAGCGTGAAGAAGACGATGTCTGGGTTGGGAATGGCGTGGGAGATTTTTTATTTTTGGATGGTTTTTTAATTTTAGGGTGTGGGATGTATTTAGGGTTTGTAAGGGTGTAGGTTGTGGGATGTATGTATTAAATGTAGGGATAGTATTGTCATTTTGTATGAGGGTAGTTTTGTCTTAAAAGTGCTCAAGTACTTGTGGGAGGCATTTAGCAAAAACTGGGTTGTAAATAGAATTGCCCAAAAAAGTTTCATTAATGGACCCTAAACCGTTTATTTTATTGGGCTCCTTTTAGACTAGCCTAATTTGCTGAAATTCTAAAACATAAATTTTTGAAAATCAGAACAAATGAGAGCCCATGCAAATGTGGAAAGCTGGAAAAATAAAAAATAAAAAAAGCTTCCAAACACCACAACTAGTATAAAACCGCTGAACTCACTTCTTCCCTCGCCCTGTTCTCCTGGTGGGTTTGTCGCCGGTTATCCCTCCGATTGTCACCGGTGTAACCGCCATCTAAGGTTTGTACCTCTAGTCTTTACACACTCTCATATTTCTCATTCCCGTTGTTTCAATTTCACTAGCACTCGATTTGATCGTCTCTCTCTCTCTCTCATCGATTGTTCAATGCATTTTGTCTGTGTTTATATGTAATTCCATTCATACATTTATTCGATTGGGTAATTCATTTCGGGTAGTGAACTTAATTCTTAGGCAATGGTGTTCGCTTACTAGGTTTTGTTTCGTTGTTTGCAGATTGATTTTGTGCCTTTTCGCTTGGTTTTAGGCAATGCCTTACAGAGCCCAAGCGCCGTTTTAAAGTTTTTCTTATCGGTTTAGATCTGAAGGAGCAGAACTGATGGCGAGGGGGCGATTTCGTGTGAGTGAGTGAGCTGGCTCATTGAGATTATTTGGAGCAGAAGGAAGAGGGGGACTCACACTTGCGTGGAAAAATGGTGGGTTTTGATTCTCTCACATGCAAATAAGATTTGATTTTTTGGTGCATTTTTTTTATCTGTTTATCTCTTTCATTGTTACTAATTTTGCTAGATTGCTTGAACTGTTGTGATATAGACTTGCACTGGATGTCTGTCTTTGAGGGATTGTAGGTTTAATTTATGGAAAAATAATGGGTCGATGTGTTTGGAACCCGACCTCGTCTCTGTTTAAACTCATTGGTTTCAAAATTACTAGCGTAGAAAGCAACCAGATAGACGGATGGAAATCTGAGAATGTGAAACTATTGTTCCTGATATAGGTAGTCATTCACCAAACCAACTTGGCAGTAGCATTTTGAAAACTTAAGCCACTTTAATGAGCCTTTTGCTTTAGAAGCTTCTAGTTGATGGTTGCTGACTGGTTAACCCCGTCTTGCTCTGTCACGAACTACCATCCTCATCCCTAGAAGTTTACTGGACTCCATCCTTTCGAAGATTGTTTTCCTTAGAAACTAGAAGAAGAGGACCAATTACTTAGTTGGTTGTTGAGCTTACTGAGTAACAAGCACATCGAGCACCGAGCAAAAGAGATAGATAGACAGTTAGACAGAAGTTTGTCTGGGGTGGTAGTGTGGTGGTGCAGATGCACTGAGCTACAGAAGCAAAGAAAGAATCAAGAGTCGAGACTTTCTTTTCATTGTTTACTATAATTTTGCTTATTGATATGATGAGAGGTCTTCTGGTTGTTGGAAATTATGACAGCTCTATAGTAGAAGCTTAGCATCTTTGACAAGAAATTATGGTTTATGGATTGAAATGGATCATGCTTATCTTCTTATAGTGTTTGGTGATAGGAAAGTTGCTTATTGCCTTTGTTATCTTGCGGATTATTAAGCCAAAGATGCCTCTTTTAAGAATTTCTTTTTATCTTTTGTTTTTTGTTTTTATTTGAATTAGGACTTTAGTTTCCTCCCGTATCTTGCTCCATCATCTTCTATCCTACACCTAAGTAGTTGAAGGGGCCAAGTTACGTTATTGTTTTGGTTTTCTGATTATGTTTGCTTGCCTGCACGAGTGCCTCTCCACTTGAAAAAGAAAATATTACTTCGCTACCCTTCTTTGAGCTTATAGGCAACAGATCCTCCTCCGCAAGAAGAGGGATCCTGTTAAAGGAATTCATGCAGATTGCCTAACTTCATGTATATTCAAGGGTCACACTGCAACAAGAGTACATGTTACCACCTGTCATAGTGCATGATAACTGCATCAGAAAAGTAGTAGCAGATTTCTAGGGTTATTTTGGTGGCCCCTTAGAAGTATATGGAATAAATAATAACAATGGTTAAAGTTGAAACGATTCTCCCATCTTTGGTCTCTTTCCTAATACTTGCCTTGATTGTTGTCACCATAAGCCGACATTCTTAGACTTGCATTAGAAGCTTGTAGTTGATAGAGCTTAACCCATGTTGGAATTGTTAGTGATGATTCAGTAACAGTAGGGAAAAAATAATAATAATACTTAAGTTCAGTTATTGATTTGGATTTTGGGTTTCTTTCGTGGGATTCCTGACATTAGTAAAATTAAGTTCAGTTCTTTGTGGCGAAACACGTCTTCTTTTGCTCCTGTGATTTCTTTTAAACTAACACTTCGACCCTTGAGGTGTATTTGGCTTGTCAAGTGTTTCTGGTTTCTGCTTTCAATTTGTTGTTCACCACTTTCAGATGAGTTTGATTGTTAGAGTTGTTCTCATGATTTTGATGCTTTATTTTGTATGGAATCATGCTGGGTTTTGTTGGGCAAATACACCGCCTGTTGTGTCACTTTCTTTTCTAAAAATACATACCTAATCAAGTAGTTTGTGCACTTTTTGAACTAATTGCTGTGTAAATATATCTTTTGATTCTTTCCTGATCCTAAAGATCGGATAGTAAATGTCTTAAAAGGGTTTGAGAGAAGAATCAGTTGGATGAAGGGTGTTTACACCTATGAACAGAGAGGACTAGGGAATCATGCCTTGGTTTTATGCAAAAAAGATGCATCACAATCCAAGACTAAGCTGATTTGTGCCAAACTCTAGGCTTCAAGGAAACGATTTACAACAGCATAACAATCAGCCTGAGGCAAAGAGCTTACCCAATCAGTGCCAACTCTTGCGAATATCTTCATCAGTAAGACATTTTATAAACTTCTAGGAAATTATTTTTGCTTTGTGAAGGTATTTTCAGAAACTTGTAGGAAGTCAGATGCTTTCTTAAAGCACAAGACATGGATATGTTTTATTATTGAAAATCATCTCAATCATGAGTCCAAATGAGTAAGTTCTTCCTATGATCAGGTGTGAATGCAGTCCAAACATTAGTTTCCTAAGACCACCTAACATTAGTCCAAACGTTAGTTGCATTTAATTGCTTTGGGAAGATGAGTTTTCCATGGGGGCTTTGAAGCATGGGAAGAGGCTCCTGGTATTATATTCAGGAATAAGGAGAGGGGGTTTTTGGGTTTGCATTAAATGAAATTTGGGGAATCCACGTATTGGGCACAGGCAGCTGGGATTTGCTCTTTTGGTGATGGGTTCTAGATGGCATCTTGCCAACTTTCCCTTATGGGTTTTTGGCTCTTCTCATTTTTGTTTAGGGGTATGTCCCATCTTTGTTTGGGATATTCTTTTCTTACTTGGATGTTGAGGAGCTAATTGATGGGAAAGAAAGAGAATTCACCCAAAACTTAACTGATAATTTTATTGGCCTTGTACGTTTAGTAGTTTTAGTTTAGTTTAGTTTTGAAGATAGAGGTAATAAGTGGAGAGAGAATAGAGGTAATAATTGGAAAGAGGAGTAATGAGTGGAGAGAGATAGAGAGAGAAATGAGAGTAATAATTGAATATAGGGGTAATAATTGGAGAGAAAATAGGGTAATTATTACAAAACAAAATTAAAACTAAAACAAAACAATGAAACGAACAAAGCCATTAAAACTTTCGCAAAAAAATACAAATACACAACTCTCAGATACACATTTCTCACTACTCTCACACACAAATCTGTCTTCTTTTTCTTTCATTCATGCACACACATAATTGGTGGGGGGACACCCCATTGGAGGTGTTCCCACCTCTCCTCTCTGCTCTCTCTCTTTTCTTTTCTTTATTTCCCACAACTTTGACACTACACCCACATACAATATATATTGAGTAGATATCAGACAACACAACAAACGCACATCATCTACCTCTCAAACTCGGCATTTAATCACCGGAATATGCAGCTAAATCTCCACATATCTGCAAAATCACATCCAATTTTGCTCCATCCCGTGTCATCTCCTCCGTCGACTTCTCGTCACTTTTGGCCTTTTGGTAGCCAACAAATTGTCTACAAATCACTTGGATAGTGATTTTCCCGTCAACTCATCATGCAGTCAGCCTTCAGAGTGATGGCTTCCATGATCGTCTCATAATTTTTGGGCACCGAATCGTCTTCCGGTAGCACACAGCGGAATTTATTTTTCCTCCCCAAGATCTTTGCACCCCTGTGCTCTGATACCAATGATGGGAAAAAAAGAGAATTCACACAAAACTCAACTAATAATTTATTAAGACTTTCACAAACAAATACAAATTCACAACTTTCACATACACATTTCTTACTACTCTCACACACAAATCTGTCTTCTTTTTCTTTCACTCATGCACACACATTGTTGGTGGGGGAAGACCCCCTTGGAGGTGCCCCCACGTCTCCTCTCCTCTCTACTCTCTCTTTTCTTTTCTTTATTTCCCACAAACTTTCACACTACACCCCCATACAATGTATATTGAGTAGACATCAGACAACACAACAAATGCACATCATCTACCTCTCAAACTCTACATTTAATCACCGGAATATGCAGCTAGACTTGGCGCTCTCATTCATTTCAATCTTTTCCTTTGTCTCTCAACTCATAGACACAAACTCCACACAATTAAGATCACTATTCCAACACTAATGTTCCTTTATCTCGTTGTACTTTGTGTATTTCGAGTTAATAAAATTTCTTTTTGCCAATCAAAAAAAAAAAGAAAAAAAGAGAGAGAACACCTAGTACCATACAGTGGCTACACGTGACAGAGCTAAACACGGCTAAACGTGAGAGGGGGTGTTAGAGAATAGTCCAACATTGCTTGGGAATGGATTGGGAGATTAGATAATAACATGATGGACTGCTGGTAAAGCATTCACATATTAGAAGGTGCATTCAAAATTTTTTAAAATAATGTTGGTACAAATGTTGTACTTCTTTTCCCTGTTTATAGAGAGTCAAGGATTGCATTGCTGCCATTTGTTCTCTTTCGGATCCAACTCGCACCATTTGCATATGTTGCTCCTCTTGAACATCAATTTCAAGGGCAAAAACTTTCTGTTCCATTGTTAGTCAATTCCTCTTGAATGTCAATTTCAAGGGCAAATACTTTCTGTTCTATTGTTAGTCAATTTACTAACATTTCATACATCTTTTTGGAAGTCTTTTCAGAATAAGAGCTTTTGGATTCCACGGGATGTAGATTGTCTGACTGACAGAGACGTAAATTATGATGCTTCGTCAAGACTTGAACCAAAACGTGCTCACCATTGGTTTATGGATGCGTCCGAACCAGAGCTATTCTGGAACAAGAAGCAAGCAGTAGAAGTAGACAGCAGCACACCAATGTCCGGAACTTCAAATGCAAACATTTCTCTGTGGGAAAACAATTCAAGTTTCCAATCAGTCTCTGGGCAGTTTACGGATAACCTCTTTGGATCTGAAACGGCAAGGGCCTTCAACCTTGTTGATAGAAGCTTTCCGGCTGTTGGTATGGGAAATTTAAATCTGGAAATGAAGGGTTTTGAGGATCAATTTGGAAGCGATTCCTCTGGTGGCTTATCTATGTCACATACGATTGAAGATCCCTCATCATATATCTGTTATGGTGGAATTAGAAAAGTCAAAGTCAATCAAGTCAGAGACTCTGACAATGATATGTCTATGTCCATGGGACTCTACTGTAGTAGGGGAGATAATAATCTTTCAATCGGGGCTAGATATGATAAGTTTGATAACAGTATTACAATGCCCCCAACATATAATGGTGGAAATGAGAGGACCATTTCGATGGGCCCTACCTGTAACAACGCGGATGACCATTTTATTCCAATGGGTCAAACAGTCGACAAAGGAGATGGTAGTTTCATGTTGATGGGTCAGAGTTACAACACTGGAGATGCTAATATTGTATCGGTGTGTCAGCCCTTTGAAAAGAGGGAGGGTCATCAATATGAGAAGGGAAATGGCCATGTTGTATCTGTGAGTCCTTTTTACAACAAGGAGGTGGAAAATTTCATTCCGATGTGTTCTGACTATGACAAAACCAATGAAATGTCCATTTCAATTGGTCCCTCCTATGGGAAGGGGGATGAAAACATACCATCCACGGGTCCAACTTCTAACAAGGCAGGTACAGGCAGTGGATTGATGGGTGCTACCCATAACAACAGAAATTCTAGCATTCTATCCATGGGACAAAACTACAACAAGGGTACTCTATCTTTTGGAGGTTTTGAGGATGAAACCAAATCTAGTCCCTCTGGTGGAATCATTAGTGGCTATAACTACTTGAGTCAAATTCAAACTGTGAACCCAGTAGGACTGGATGATTCAGTTGAGTATAATACTGGTTTCGTTCCAACTCCTGCAGTGACTTCTAAAAATAGTGCCACCTCAAAGAATAAGGAGCCAAAGCCGCCCCCGAAGAATGTTCCTCCCAACAACTTCCCTTCAAATGTCAAAAGCTTGTTATCGACTGGTATGTTTGACGGAGTTCCTGTGAAGTATGTGTCCTGGTCACGGGAGGTGGGTTTTAGCTTCCATTTTGTACTCTTGTTATGGCACGTTATTTTGAGTTATATCTTGACACGTGTTTAATTTGTATGCTTCCAGAAAAATCTTAAAGGAATCATCAAAGGGACTGGCTACTTGTGTGGCTGCAACGATTGCAAGTTCTCCAAGGTAAAAGTGTTAGTACTATGTTGAGTTACGCTTAGGAATTTTCCGTCTCGACTGGTCATTCAAATTGTTATATGTTGCAGGCTCTTAATGCTTATGAACTGGAGCGTCATGCTGGTTGCAAGACCAAGCACCCAAATAATCACATTTACTTTGAAAATGGGAAGACCGTCTATGCGGTAGCCCAAGAGCTGAAGAGTTCCCCTCAGGAGATGCTGTTTGAAGTAGTTCAAAATGTGACTGGATCCCCCATAAATCAGACCAATTTCCGTATTTGGAAAGGTGATATTATCTGTTCTGTTTAAATAAGCGTTCCTTTAATCAAAGTGATGTTATTATTTGTGACCATTTTCTCAATGTAAATCTCATAAAGACTTACTTTTCCTTTTTCCCCCTTCTTTTGTCTTGCACATGTTTTTAATGTTATGTTCATCTCAGCATCATTTCAAGCTGCAACTCGCGAACTTCAGCGTATCTATGGGAAGGATGAAGTGGTCATGCCATCTTGATTTGTGAACTTTGCCTTCCATAAATCAGCTACCAATGAATATGTGGGGTTCACGGATATGGTGAACTTGTGAATATGGTTTGGAAATTTTTTAGTACAATGGTGAGACTGAGTATTTAATTCTTCAATTAGCTATGAATCTTTTTCTGTAGAGAATTTTGCACCAGAGTTTGACTGTGGATGTATTGGAAATGTAAAAGTTGGATCAAAGAAATCAGTCTGCTCTCTAAAGTGTGGTTGGTTTGAGAAACAGGATATGGATGGATCAAAGCAATCAGTCTGTTCCGGTGCATTTTTTACGGTTGGATCATGTTGTAATAAAATTTTCACATAATCTAATGGCTGAAAATGCACCAGAACAGGGGTACATGAAAATTTCAGAACAGAAGTTTTTGAACTAAATTTTTCCCTACTGTCCACTTAGCAGGAAATTCCCTTTCCTTAGGGTCCCTATCATGACATCATTGCACTCTTCTATGTTTCTTCTTCCACAGTTTCACTGCTACCTTTATACCTATGGTGTTATGTGCATCTTCTTTTCTACATCATCTACTTGTCTCTATTCTGATTCCTCTTCTCATTGTTAATTCCTTGAAGTGGAAGGAAATTTTAGGGTTTTTGTGGAGTCTAGCAAGAGTTTTATTAAGGTAAATCGTTCATTTTTTAGAATATCTGACAAAATTAAATCATCCGAGCAAAAGTTCGTTTTGAATGCATAACGGTAAGGATCTCATCACAATTGTCTTGCATAACATGGATTTTAAACATTTCTGTCCACCTTTTTTTAAGAGAATTTGGTTCATTTAGCTAGATATTGATGTTCGATTAAGTTAATTTCTTACATTAATGACATATCCATATCATTGAATTGAATTGCATGATTTACTTCTTTAAGTCTTTGAAAGCGGAAAATTGTTTGGCATCCCACTTGCTTATGTTCTTATTTGAGAGAGAGGATGGTGTGATTTTGCTGAATAAGCGAACAATTTCAATACACCAAACAGGCAAACATGATTATTTAGGGGCTTAAATTAAGTCAACTGTCTTTTGTTTATCTTATTTTCTGAAATTTTATAGATTCGTCAATGTATTTTGGATTAATCATTCTTCTTGGCGAAAGAAATCCAAGTTAAAAATTATGATGACACCTAAGCAACAGTTTTATTTTTATTTTTGTTTGGGGAAACGCAGTATAGCTAGTTGTAATTAGGCGCTGTTCTACTAAGGAATTATTTGAGTTTTTTGAGTTTTTTTTTACTTTTCATGTTTTTTAAGACAAGTCATTATATTCACTTAGATCAACGAAGGACATCTTTAGTGGTGGTAACAACTCCATAATTTAATAGTAAGTCAGTAGTTTGACGAAATTCAGTAAGAGAACTTTTTTCTCTTTTACAGGATTTAATAGGCTCCCTACCTGCGGCAAATCAGATTGCCAATTACTGGGCTCTCTACCTGCGGCAAACATGCTAGCAACAAGAAAGAGAGGAGGCTGTTAAAAAAAAAACAAGAAAGGGGCTTGTGGTTGGAGGCGGCACTTGGTGGTGGCAGTTGATGGGGTGCTTTTGGGCTGCTGAAGCGTTTCGATTGGTCTAGGTGACTTGGTGTGGAGCGGTTGGGCTGTCGTTGGGGCAGCAACAGGGGCTTGTTCCCCGGGTTTCCGGCGATGGTGGTGGCATCGACTGTTCTCTTCCGGTGGCCGTGGTGCGTAGGTGCTGGCTGCTTTGGTGGCGGCACTTGTGCGTGTGTTTAGGGTTTTTAATTGTTGGGCTTGGCCCATTTTATCTGGGCATTTTTAGGCCTTTGGAGGTTTTATGTGCTGAATGTATATCCGGGTTCTTTGACCCATTGGGGGTGTTGGGGCTTTGGCCATTGGGTGCCATGATTGGTTCCTTGCCAATCATTGGTTTTGGGTCTCGGTTTTGGCGGAATTTTTTGCTCTTTGAGCATGTTCTGCTGTTTCCTTGTCCTATTAGTCTTGTATTTATTTCAAGATTAATGAAATCTTTTTGCCTTTCAAAAAAAAAAAAAAAACGAGAAAGAGAGTAGAGAGAGAGAGGGAGAAGGTGTGCGTGGCAGTGTGCGTCAGAGAGAGAGAGAGAGAGAGAGAGAATGGGTGACCAGTAGAATGGGTACGTACATATCAAACCAATGGAATATACTTGTCGGTTTGATATTTATTCTATAAATTTTCTTTACCATAGCATGCTCTCTGCATTAAAGAGTAAGTTTGCTAGCATAGTTGTGCTAGCAGTAGAATCACAGTAAAACCAATGGAATTCAAATAATCTCGGATTTTATTCATAGAATTTGTCCGGCCGCCCTCCTATGAATCTTCCACTTACCATCAATCATGCAATATGCATCTTTTTATGAGCAATGGAAGGCCTCAAAATGGATAATTGATAGGTTCCTGCTGCATGGCTTTCTGAACCAGTTCTGTCTGCTCCTTGACATGCATTTGATGGAACCCAGTGGCTGTAGAAGCAGAAGGAGCCCGGCCAACATATTTAATATCATCCGAACAGCCTCTCTCAAGTGCTCTCATTGCAGTGCCAAGGCGCGGTGCTATGTAAAGATACGCGCCCATGTTCATTGGCTCTTCCTGGCACCACACAATCTCTGCATCTGAAAGAACCACAACAAAATGGAATAACTTGACCAGGTGACATCAGAAAAAATCTGAGCACATAGAGAGAGACAAAGTAGGATCATGGTTACATGAACATTAACAGCCCCCCCGTTGGTTTGAGTGATTTTGCAAGAAATGATAACCAAAATTGACGCTTGTTTGGAGTATATGAATAGGAATGATGGGGAAGAAAATCTCTTACTTTGCCAATTTATGTTTCTCACCAAAAAGCGTGAGATTTGGTGAGAAATGATGGGAACTTAAAATGATTGGCTACCTTATAATACCCGAGCTTTCCCATGAAAACCCCAAAGAAGAAGATAAAATCATTTCTTTACTTTTCTCACTCACATGACAAACAACAATTGGGGGTTGGGAGAGAGAATCCTTTTTATTTTTTCCTCATAATGGTAAGTCAGTTGCACACATGAATACATACTTGGATATCGCTTCAGCTCACGCTGGATAAGGTCGTACGGGAAGGGGCATAGTTGTTCCACCCTACATATGGCAATGTCCTTGCCATCGGCTTTCCTCCTCTCCTCGTCGAGCTCATAATAAACCTGCATAATTATATGAAAAAGATAACTCAGTAGTTCATCAGCAAAACAACCCACAGAAATCAATTCCGAACACAAACAGAAAATTGATGTCCGCAATGTATCAGCAATGGATACTCTAATCTCAGTTCTAGTGTTTGCATAGTGCTTATGTAGTGTCGCCCACATATTCAAAGGCACGAAGTTCTACCAGCTGGTGGTATGTAATGAATACCAACTGGATTCAGTTCTAACAGATTCTAAGTAACATTAGCATTGATCTCGTGTTCAAGTACTAGAAGAAAGGAAAGCACAAAATAATCAAACGAAAAACAAAGACGAGGAAAGTATAAAAAGCAGGAAAGAGAAGTATCATACCTTCCCAGAACAAAGAATTAAGCGCCTGATACCCTCCTCAAGATTTGAGTGGTCATTCTGGTCCTTTATGAGTCGCTTAAATCTTGTCCCCTGTTTGTCAAAACCTGGATGGCCTTGGACATCATCAAATTCAGACAGATTTGATTTACAATCCTTGTGTCGAAGCAAGTTCTTTGGCGACATCACAATGAGAGGCTTGCGGAATTCCCTGTGTATCTGGGAGATGTAGACAGAGTATATAGAAGAAAAAGGTTAGGTACAAGAAAAAATACTTGAGAAAAGAGACTCGCTGCGAAAAAGCCTGAAATAGAAGTAAATTAGCTGTACTCACTTGACGCCGCAAAACGTGAAAATAATTTGCAGGAGTTGTCACATTTACAACTTGCCAATTGCATTCTTGGATCTGCTTTCGAAGTGTTGGATCCATCTCCGGTATTACATAAGGATTATCATCACTCATCTGCCATCAGATTTATCAAAAGATTCACAACTGCAACAGGATTTAAAGCCAAATTCCAATTGAACAATGAATGGCATGTGCTTAGCAAGGTGAGAAGATCAGATAAGGTGAAATATCTTTATTGTTGGCTTCCAATGGTCATTTCTGTGATTGGTTAAGTATTTTCTCGTGTCATTTTAATCCTTGCTTTGTTCAAAATCAGTCACGTAATCGAGTCCCTAAAACACTCAAGTACACTCCAACTTTCCCCCAAACCCACACAAAGTTAAACACACACATCAAAAAAAATAAAGACATGAAAGGAAAAACAAGATAAATTGATTGTTTTGCACTTATTGAAAAAAAAAAGATATATTGATGTTTCAGGAAAAGTGAATCCAGTTAGAGCTGATGTCTTCTCAAAATTTCGCTGAATGAGATATCAGGGAAATAAGAATTCGATGATGGAACTGAATTATGCAAGGCATATGCAGGATGAAGTCTATGTACTAACTCATAATGAATTCCCCATACTTTCAGAACTCTGTAGTAGCAAATCAAAGACCAATCAGTACTTGCAGAAACATTACTAATTTACCTGAAGGAAACGCTCCAAGCGTGCACTTGAATGTTCAGGCCCTTGGCCATCATAACCATGAGGTAGCAGGCAAACAAGCCCAGTTTGGCGTAACCACTTTGACTCCCCACTACTCAAAAACTGATCGAAAATCACCTGAGCTTCATTAGAAAAATCACCAAATTGGGCTTCCCACAACACCAATGCATTTGGATTTTCCATGGAGTAACCCAATTCAAATCCCAGAACACCAAACTCAGAAAGAGAGCTGGAAGAAAAATATAAAAGGCTCTTAAATAAGGCAAAATCATGTCAAAGAGGCACCAGCATGACAAAGTCTGTAATTGTAGACTACATTAGAGAGTGCAGAATGGTTGAAATTAAATAGAAGAATAGTGTTCATCATTAGCAGTGAACAAAAAGAGAGGGTTGAACTCCGGATCAAACACAAAATCCTAAATTGGATATCACGGTTGTCGACACCCTAATTTGGCTTCGTAACTATCTAAGCCCCGCCTTGGACAATCCCAATGATGAAACTAGTTACATAGGTTGCAAGGCAAGGTTCTAGCAGAACCGGGTTCGATGAGGATGACCCTAGGTGTTAGGAAGTTACGTCGGAGCACATAGAATGCATTTATTAGGAACACTATGCACACATAGAAGTGGTGGCTGCCTCTTCAGGAATGTTCTAGAAGCTCAGGAGTTGCAGCAGCATGACTGATACGCGTAACAGAGATAACTTCAGGCAGCTTTGGAGCTTATCCCATACTCTCTGGAGTTATCAGGATGGATCCACAATTATTCTTATTTATTTATTGACTTGGGATGGATTATCTTGAACATAGACGCCTAGGCCCACATAGAAAATCATTGAAACATTCAGAAAAAGAGTGAGAGTTCATAGAGTTGAGAGCAACATATTTTTAGAGCAAATACAAGAGTACTGTGAGCACAAATATATTGAGAGCACACACACACATATTCCCAAAACACTGGGGAAAATCCAAAACCCTAGCCGAAGTTTTTCGGGAATCAAGGCAAACAGTCAAACTCTCAAGTTCTAGCTGAGGGATCCGTGGTGACATGGCCTCAGAGTCACCCGGACGGCCCATTTGATCTTCTTTCCCTTTTTCTTCATTGTTCTTCGTTTTCGGGTGCATCACATGAAATCGCGGCTGCTTCTTTGAAGCCACGGCTGCATTATCGTTAGGATTGTTTGTTAGGATTGTAAGTCGAGGCCATGTCTTCTTTTCTGGCGGCCGTGTGATAAGTCTACCGTCAAAGGCTGTAATTTTATTATTCTTGTTATTTGCATATCCTTGTTCTGTTGTCCCGATGTGTTGCTGCTTTCATCATTAAGAAAGGTTTAATCAAGTTGTTCATGCATTAATTAATTAAGAAGAAACTATCAAAAGCCTATGAATAATGAATCAAAGAAGTAGAGGCCAACCATTTGGTTGGGCGAAGAGAGTACCTAACATTTTCCCTCATCGTACCCAAAACTCCCATCTCCCGAATTACAAGAATCTCGCTCATATTGGTTTCTGGGCTCCTAAAATCAAGTGGCGACTCCAAAATAAAGTGCGCTGCAATGGACACTATTAATATGACATGCCGGAATGGGTAGTCATTCTTGTGTGTGAGACTAGGTCACAACGGGCGGGTATCCACAACTGTAGACACGACATCTATAATAAATCAAGGTGTTTAAAAAGTTTCTCACTTGCGTGAGATTGTAGCCTTCAGGCATGACAACCTAGTCCCAACTGTAAGAGAATTGTAACATTCATAGATAAGCCATAGTTGTCAGAATCGCACGATTCACGATTCAATTCGCGATTCGATTCACGATTCAAGTAAAAATGATACGAATCTATAGGTGAATCAAGTTTTATCTAGAATCGGTAGTGAATCATACGATTCACGGTTCGATTCGCGATTCGCTTCACAATTCATGCAAAAACGATACGAATCTATAAGTGAATCAAGGTTTCTCACAATTATTACATTCGACTCTTTAGCGGTTTTACCTTAATTTTGCCATATAAACTAGTTTTGTACCTATTATGCTACAAACTTTTATTGTTATTTGTTGTAAGGCTAAGCTTTCATTTTTATAATGAATATTTATATCTATATCCATATATCCATTTTATTATTGTATTTAGTTTCATGTACAAATATCTACTCTTTCCTATTAGACCATGTAATCATCAGTTTATGTTAGAAAAAAATTTGAATACTGATTTAAGCTTAAATTTGTCAATTTTATAATGTATCTTTATTATGCAAGTGCATAGACACATTTTTCAAGTATTTTTGAAACTTAGACCGAATCATTACGATTCACGATTCGGAAAAGGGTCATTTTGATTTTCGATTTGACAACTATGAGATAAGCCAATAGAGGCCATTTTTATGTAGGCTAGGCAAGTTGTCTTCCAATTTTGCTATCAACATACACACACACACACAAAACTTGCACAAGCAGTCTAACATGGAGGGTGTGGGTCCAAAACATGGATACAGCCAATGTGAGAGAGCGTTTGTAGGGGTGTTGATAAGTGTCTATGGTTGTAGAGTTTTTGGTTGTCTTCACTATGTTTGTATTCCGGTGTCTTGAGCTTCACATGGTTGGCTCAAGCTTAAACGAAAACACGCTTCCTAGCTTGAGTTGACAACTGTGAATATCATCTTTTTTGTTGACAAAATGCTTAATTAACACAGCAAATAAATGAGAGGGTGGAAATGACACCAGAACTTACCTGTTGCTAACGGTGAACATCTCCTCATCTTGGTTCATGATAACATGATCTAAAGGACAGTACTTTTCCCCAGTTTCTTGATCATGAAGTACAGCATGCCTGTGACTAAAAGTACCTCTCTCAACATCCTGACCACTCAACCTAACATGATTACCTTCTACAACCAATGTAGCAAAAGCAAGTGCTTCAGCAAGTGCCCAATCAACTCCCTCCCCAGTTTCAATCATTTTTGCCCGCTCTCCAAAAATCTTCTTCACTGCTCTGTGAGGCCTAAAATTATCTGGGAGGGTTGTGATTGCCTTGCCAACACTGTTCAAAATCTCTGGCTTGACGCTACGAAATAGGTCAAAATGTTAACAAGGACACAAAAAGTAAAAAATTCAGAGAAAAGTGAAAACTGAGAAACACAGAACCATACCCAGTGTTTCGGACACGTGAAATCTGTTCTGGGGACTTGAATCCCAACCAATACGCTGAAAGCCAGTCCCTTCTCTTTGGGACGTAATCTTTGCTGGCCAAGAATTCTTCATTAAGGATTGAACTGACCTTGTTATGTATCTTCTCAATCTCTTCCTTTGTCACCTGACCAGACTCTAGAATTTTCTTTTGGTAAATCTCAAGCGCTGAGGGGTGACTCCGGATGACCTATTGACATCCATTCCATGTCAGAAAACTAAAAACTTTATTGACCAAACACAAATACTCTGCCACTCCCCTTCGTTTGTTATTTTTGAAATTCGCGTCTTTAAATCGAACTAACAAATAAGTATTTTCATGAAAAAAAATGAATAATTTCACCAATTGAAAGATCTCAATTAGTTCTTGTAGACAGTTTTCAAAATTCATCTATACCAAATAAACTAGAGAATATGAACAATTCTGTGAGACATCTAGAGTAGTGAAAATGGACAAATAAATGTGAGAGACGGGTAGAGGGTGTAAGAGAAATCCAACCAATGTAGTTCAATATCTAGAAGCATAATTGAAAGAAACAAAATGGAGCTTGCAGCTCAAGTATAACGAGTGATGGTCTAGAGAACTAAACAATATAACTTACCTTGTACATTTTGGGCTGTGTAAACGATGGCTCATCAATCTCATTGTGCCCAAATCTACGGTAACACACTATATCAACCACAACATCCGAATGAAAAGTCTGTCGCCACTCTGCTGCAAGTTCACAAACATGAACAACTGCCTCCAAATCATCACCATTGACGTGAAATATGGGAGCATCCAAGGCTTTGGCAACATCAGTACAATACTGTGAAGATCGTCCAGCCCTTGGATCTGTAGTGAAGGCAACTTGATTGTTCACCACAATGTGTATAGTACCCCCCGTAGTGTAATTTGGAAGCGCACTAAGATGAAGGGTCTCATATACAACACCTTGTCCCGCGAAGCTACCATCCCCATGGATTAATACACCCATATTCTTGGTCCTACCCACATCATGGGAATAATATTGTTTTGCTCTTGTTTTCCCAACAACAACTGGATCTACGGCTTCCAAGTGACTTGGATTTGCAACCAAAGACAAGTGAATTCTCTTTCCACCCCTAGTTGGCCTATCATAAGAAGTCCCCAAGTGATATTTGACATCACCGGTTCCTGTGTAAAGCCCAACTTCGTCAACAGGCCTTGTTCCGCCGCTGAACTCACTAAAGATCTGTCGTAATGGCTTTCGAACAACATTACCCAAAACATTTAATCTTCCTCTGTGGGACATCCCAATAACAATACTCTCAACCCCTAGGTCAGCTGACCTGTCAAACATCTCCTTCATGCCTGGAATCAAAGTCTCACCACCTTCAAGACCAAACCTCTTCGCTGCTGTCCACTTAGTAGCCAAAAAGTTCTCAAACTGTGTGCTCCAAATGAGTCTATCAAGCATAACCTCACAACGCTGCCTATTGTACTGCCTTGGTATTGGGGTCTCAATTTTTTCCCTTATCCAGTTACATTTCTCCCGATTGGCAATGTGCATGTATTCATAACCAATGGTTCCACAGTAAGCCTGCTCGAGCCTAGTCAATATCGCTCTTAGAGTTTGCACTGGACGGTTCTCAGACAAAAACCCAGACATCCTCCATACACCTAGGAAAAACTCCCTATCAAGATCAGCTTCCGTGAACCCGTAAAGAGCCGGATCTAAGTCATCAGGAACTTCCCTCTGCTCCAAATCCAATGGGTCCAACTTGGCTTTCATATGACCGTTTACCTGGTAAGCCCTAACGAGCAACAACAATCTCATGCTCTCTTGAATGGTTTGGCCTGATATTCCTGGCGATGTGGCTGCCTGTCCAACAAAGTTTCTAAAAAAATTGTCCCACGATTCATCAACGCTATTTGGGTCTTCTTCCCAAGCCCTTTGGAGTTCTTCTAGGTAAACACTGCTTGTCCCATCTAAGAAGCTATCAGTTAACCTGGAGAGTGGCACAGGGCGAGGGACAGGCGCCGATTGTGCCTTTGGTTTGAAAACAGTTGTGTGAAAATAATGATTTTGAGAAGGGATGAGGCGTGTTCTTGAGGCATGGGATCCACCTTGTGAAAGAGTTCTCCTAATTGCAAGCTTTGCAAGACTAGATCCAGCCTTAAACCACCCCATTGCTATCTAATACCAGTACTTTACAAGCAACAATCAACACAAAACTCCCTTAGCTTCACACTTTCTCAATCATTTCTATCTCCCCCCATAGTGTTCAACCCTTACCTAACAGAGATAAAAATCCACAAGGAAATCGGAATCAAGAACAAAATAATGTCAATCAGGAACAGAAAATACAAGCGAAATTAGAGATTTTAGCACAATTAGAACATGATAGAAGATCAAAAGAATTATGCATCATAGTTTGGTTCTTGCGTACTCAACGAGATACGATCATATATATAATACGCACGCATGTATGCGTGGATAATGAAGAGATATAGAATGGTAAAGTGAATTACGTGAGGATTGTTAGGTAATGAGAAGAGAACCAAAACCTGAAAGAAAGAGAGAGTGGTTTCCGACCGAGGAACACTACTGCTGAAAATTTTCCCAAATCGCTGCCATACAAATGGGAAAGAAACAGACTACACGTAGCTTTTCTTCTATGCATTTCTCTCTTCTCCAATATTCCAGGAATCTGGAAAAGCACGCACTAGTACTGTTTAACCAAGTACACAAGGGAATAAATACTCCTTGAAAATAAAGGGAAATAAAATGGAAAAAAAAATAGTTTCCCCAAAAAAATTCTGTTTTTTTTTGTATGTACACAAATTGGTCATCTACAGACAAAGCATAGGCATTAGAGCAGTCCAGTGATGAGGAAATGGCACGAGTCATTCACAAAAAATGACCAAAATTGCCAAAAATATACCCCGACGGCCACCCATTTGCGCAGCCATAAATGAGTGCACCCATTTTGTCCACTTATTTTCACCAGAAAATGGTACCAAAAATGGCTTGCGCCATTTCGCCATGTCACCGTAGCAACCCTTAAATTCTCTTTCTATCTTACATGTGTCAGGCTTAGAATACAAATGGTATTATTGAAAAAATAAATGGCAATGAACCATTACAGAAACATTGAATTTTTTGTCCAACCGACACTAATGATGGCCATTTTTTTGGAAAGACTTTGTGCCAAGACCACTGGAATTGTTCTTATCGTCTCATAGGCTTTAGCAGTTGACAATTGTCTGATACATGTAAAGAAAGCATGACATTGGTCAATTTCAAGGAAAAGGAAAAAATTAAAAAAGCAGAAATCATCCAAACTTAAGGGGGTGTATTTATTATATGTGTTAATAAATTCTTTTAGAAATTCATGTTTCAAAAGTTAGTCAAAATAATGTGCTAGTGAACACAAGCGTGAGAGCGTCCTTGGAAAAAAAGTATATCAAATTATTAAAATTCTCGAGATTGAAGATTAAGAACGAGAGTATAAGCGAGGAAAGAAAATATTCAAGTTATTAGTCAGCTAGTGCAATCTTGTTTTTTGGATGCTTTAAAGTTTTCCACGCGCGTAGAGGCCTGCGGAAGATTTTTTTTTTTAATTGTAATTGAATTCTGATTTGTTTATTTGGGGTTTCCAAACCGGGTTTTGAAAACCCTCCCTTGTTCGGTTTCAAAAGAAATTTTCAAGACCGGTTCTCAAAAATCACCAAACAAGGCAGAAAAACACACTGATGCACACTTTTGAAAACTACTAGGTTTTGGGTTTTCAAGACTGGTTCTCAAAAATCCATCTAAACAAGGTGAAACACCACCTTGTTTGGAAGGGTTTTTGAGAACCGGTTCTCAAAACCCTTGAAAACCCTTGTTGAAAATCCAAATGTGTTTTTGAGAACCAGTTCTCAAAACCCTTCAAAAAAGAAAAGGATAGGAATCCCATTGGGAAAACCGAACAAGGGAGGGTTTTCGAAACCCGGTTCCGAAAACCCAAATGAACAAGCCGTGACGGTGGGTTGGTTTGGTTTGGTTGTAGTATGACCCAGAAGTTTCTGCATAGTACTAGTGAATACCACGTGTCTCAATCATACCCACAATGCTCCATGGAATCACTAAAATTTCTTTCTTTCTTTTTTTTACTTAAGCCCCCATTTCACTAACTTAAAAAGTCAAAAAATCAGATTATTGCGTTTTTTGAGACTTATCATTCTCTCACAACATATCACATAAGAACCCACGAAAAGCCAACACATATTTCGAGCTCCCACATAAAAAAACCAAGTTAGTAGAACACTCCCTTATTGTTCTTTTTTTCTTTTTTTGGTTTACTTTTAAAGAGTTAAAGAAGAATAGAACTAATATCAGGTTATCAAATTTCATATTCGAATGTCTAATTGGATTTATCTTAATTAACTTCATAGTTCAATCTATACAGAGATACGGGCATAGAATAAACAATTTTTCTTTAATCAACATGTTCTTTACTTAGACACTTACCTTACTCTCCTCATTCTCAAAGAGTACTTTCTTCTGCCTATTTTTAATTTTGACTTTGATCGTTTTCCGGAAGTTGTATCTGATGTATGAAAACCATTGGGTCTCGCTATATTGGGACTTCATAGAATATAGTACTTCTTCCGTCCCTTTTTAAGTATGTTATTTAGGAATTTGAACTATTTTTCTCACATCAACTTTTACATTTACTTTTCATTACTTACCCTTATCAATATAATAATACCTATTAACTTTTTAAAAAGGAATCTACTTTTAAGGGCAAAAAGGAAATGTACCCACTAACTTTTCAAAACACACACTTATTAAGGGACAACCCAAAATGGAAACCTACACACTATAAAAGGGACAGATGGAGTATCATTTTCATCTTTAATTTGTCAACAACGCCCCAATACCCATCATCTTTTGCGTAGCTTGAAAAGACTAACACCGTTAAAAAGAATGTATGCATTTACTGAAATGCCCCTTTTTATATAACAGGTCATGAGTTAGGGTTAAGTTCTCTCTCTCTCTCTCTCTCTCTCTTTCTCTCTCTCTCTCTCTCTCTCTCTCTCTTTCTC
>JAXBDA010002154.1:0-45436 GCA_036023075.1 Gaultheria prostrata | reverse complement strand
ATGAACCCTAGCTTTCCAAGACAAAACCCAACCGGGACTTTTCTCAACACCGGAGTGAACGAACACCACCAACGCGTAGCTTGCGCGATTTCCCGAAGGTTTTGTGAAGGGGTTGAGGTTGGAATGCAAGATTTTGAGGTTTTGTGGAGGTTTTAATGGAGAAAATCCATGGAGGAGGGAGAGAGAGCAGTCGGCTGGGAGAGAAGAGAGAGAAATGGGTGTGTGTGAGTGTGTCCCCCCCCTCACCACATGCACCCTATAAAGCAAATGGGGAAATTACACCCCAAGTCCAAATGTGACTTGTGTAATGCAATAAAGTTCATATCCACATATAACACCACATAACTCAACACTTAAATATTTTAATTAGTTCCTCACATTTCTCCAACATTATTTCCATAAAAAAATAATATAATTTTACGAGTCTTTACATAGGGCCACCCAGTGGAACCCCTCCGCATCGGATTGTCACAACAGTTCGTCGACTTTAGACAGAGGTGCAGCGA
Source organism: Gaultheria prostrata (assembly GCA_036023075.1). Classification (NCBI taxonomy): domain Eukaryota; kingdom Viridiplantae; phylum Streptophyta; class Magnoliopsida; order Ericales; family Ericaceae; genus Gaultheria; species Gaultheria prostrata. Next base: position 44,930 of record JAXBDA010002154.1, on the reverse strand, counting down.
ATCTGCGATCTTCTCTCTCTCTTTCGTTCAACTAAGGGTAAATATGCGATGTTCTCCCTCCTTCGTTCATCTGGGTTTTTGGATTTTTACGATGTATTGTTAAGGGGCTGGATTAGATCAAACCTGGTTTTCCTATCCAATTTTTGGGTCGATTTTCGTGTTTCCTTTGTATGATTCTGGGCTGATAGGGTTGGTTCATCTGGGTTTGTGCTCAAATCCAAGTTCGTGTGCCCCATGCGTTATATTGTGTATTCTTGTTTACACCATTTGTTATTTTCCAAGATTTAATAGGACTAAATTTTGGATTTTGATGCTAAGTGCCTTTTGGCTATAGGTATACGTATTTTAGAGTTTTTAAAAATCCATAATTTCGTTCAAAAAAGGACACGGTTACAGTTATTAGATGAATGAAATTTCTGTGTTGGATGTTATTCATTCTTTGTTTGCTTTTGCATGCGTTTTGTAGATGCATTTGTGTCTTGCGTTTCGATAAAAAAATGTATAGCGTAGGAAAAGAAAGTGCAATTACAGTTACTGTTATTAGATGAATGAAAGATAGATAGATTTCCTAATATTGCTCCCAATATTCTCTCTATCTTTCTCTTATCTGAGTTTGTGTATTTTTCCTTGTGGTGGATCATTGGGCCAGAGAATTGAAGAAGAAAATCAGGGTTTGTGGGAGGGAAACACAATTTGAGGAGATTAGGTGATTTGAAAGGCTTAAAATTGCAAGAGAGTTGGAGAAGAGAATATGGGAAACGTTGACATGGTTAATTTCTTATATAGATTTGTGGATACCCAGCCAGGTGACTGAAGTTAAACAACTAGATTTCCGTCTCTTGCTCATCTGGGTTTGTGTAAAATCAGGGTTTTAAGGAAGGGAAACACATTTTCTGGATATTTGGTGAGTTGAAAGGCTTAAAATTGCAAGAGACTTGAAGGAGAAAATCTGGGAAAAGTTCACATGGTTAATTTCTTATATAGCTCGTACATAGTAAGGGTTGCGCGTTCCAGATTGTACGACTTTAATTTGATAGTCTGTTAGGCTTTATAGATTCATGAAAGTCTCCAGGATACTGTAGACACCCCAATTTTGATACCCGTGCATCCCCGATGATGAAAAGAATACACAAAATATACCTCGGAACAATCCCTCGAGTCAAACAAACCAATCAGTACGAGCCCAATTGAATCGTACGGTCCACTGCCTTCTCTCGTACGACATGAAATACCCAAGAATGGCCGCTTTCACGGTACGGCGTACTCGGTTGCACCATACGGTGCACCTAAGTATGTCGTATGGCATGTTTGTCTTTTCACCGCGAATCCTAGATTGCCCAGCAACTCGATTCGATTGCGTGATACGGCAAGAGCTATGAACGTAGCCCATCATTTTGGCATATGAATCTTAGCCATGGAGAAGGAGTACAGCACCGTTGCCTATATAAACCGATCCCCGTCGAACGGCTCCAGCAGCTCTCGACCTACCCACAGACCGATTGGAAAATCTCTCAGCAAATACTCTCCTCCCTCTCCCTAAAAACCTTGTTACTCTGTCAAAATTCCAATCACCCAAAGGTTACCGTTACTAAACCTACACTTGAAATCACAAAAATCCAAGCCCGAGTTCCACCAAATTCCACAAAACGAAAAGCTCGTTTTGTTTCGAAGGTATACTAGTGCTTAATCAACATTCTCGTTCTTGAAGGGATTTTGTCGAATTCAGAATGGTCCAGTACCTCCTTTGAATCCGGCAAATTTGTTATTCATCAAAATGAAATAACCCTCGGGTTGTTTTGTCTCTGGAGCAATGTCGTGAACACGTTCAATGTGTTTCACGACATTCACTCAATTAAGAGATACATTCCAAAGTCATTCAAATGATTTTTGGTTGAAAACCATGGTTTTTGTACCAAGAACACATCCCATTTTCATCTCTGACCAGAAAACAAATTTTGAAAAATCCCAGCCAGTTACACCGTACGGCATCAGAAGTTACACCGTACGTTGCATGTGAGTATGCCGTACGGCACCGTACGACATCAGAAGTTACACCGTACGTTGCATGTGAGTATGCCGTACGGCATACTTGGCCAAGATCTTTTCGATGCTCTGTTTTCTGAAACCAGTGCTCTGTTTTCTCAAAATCCAGTCGATGGTTAATACAGTTACCCCCCCTTATTTCCTGTTCTTGCCATTAGGTCCTCTCCTTTTGTTATTTCATGTTATTTAAACATCCATTTTCTGTGTTACGTGATTTATCATCGTCATTTATAGGGGTGAACAAAAAAGACAAAGAACCGAACTGAACCCAGTTTTTTTCTTCATCCGGTTTGAAGGAATTTGAAATTTCATAACCCGGTTCGGTTCCCGGTTCAGGGAATTTTTAACATGAACCGAACCGAACCGGTTATGTATGTATAAACATAAGAGGTCTTTGCCAAGGATCAAACTCGCGACCTCGCGTGGGGAAGCCAAGACTTCACCGCTTAGGCTTACCAACTCTTTATGTTTCAAACGCACAATTTTTTTATTTATTACATACCTTAGTTTAGTAGTTATTATATATGCACCTTAAAGTCCACAAATCTGATTTCTCAATCACATTTTGAAACCCTAAAATCCTCTCGTCTCTCTCTCTAAAAACGGCCCCAGATCTCCTCTCTCTCCCCTCTCTCAATTTCTCTCGTCTCTCTCTCAAATCTAGGCGAACTGAATCTCGTCTCTCTAAAGAAGCCGTCGTCATCGTCGCTCCGGCATGACTCTCTGTCATCATCACTTCGTCATCGTCCAGATCTGTGCCTCTCTTCTCTCTCTCAATCAGTATATGTATGTATATACATATATATACCCATATATGTGTAATATGTAAATAGATCACTCTCAGATTTTGTAATATTTGTATATAGATACTGGGTTTGCTACTTTGCTGCCTTGGATTTGTAATCTCTCAATGGATTTGCACCTATTTCATTGTTTTTGTTAATTTGTTTGATACTTTGATTATCAGAGAGAGAGACGAACCTGGGTAGTGGGTACTGAACCGAACCGAACATGGAACCAAGCTGAACCGGATGGAACCGAACCAGAACTGATGAGCCCCTGATAATGTACATATTCGGGCTCATCTATCTTGTTTTGATCACACGCGCACGCATTTTAGCGCTTGAATTGACTGATGTTGCGCAAGGCGTGCTTTTTGTAGTTTCAGGTAAAAATCACGGAATAAGGCGCATTTGAAGCGCACCGCGTTGAATACCAAGTGTCCAAAGGCCACTTGTCTCATGTCATCCCATCACCGAACCTCGGGAGTCGAGAAATGAACATGTGGCTTAGACTCGAGAAGATAACGGGTGCAAAAGACGAAGCCGGGAGGCTAGAGCCGTTTCCAAAGGGCTCACAAAGACTCCCGAGGGTACTCGGGAATATCCAAGGGTGCACGAGATCAAAGGTCACCCTTCCCGATGCCCACAAAATGATTTGAAGTGTGTTGGAGGAAGTCCGGAAGCACGCAAGGCAATGGGGTGGCCAAGAAGTGAAAATCTGGTACTAAGCCATTTTGGATCGATCCAAAGTTAACTTTGGATCGATCCAAACTATTTTAGTGAAAGACAGAGGATTTTGGATCGATCCAACCAAAGTGGCTACGTGGGAAATTTCTGAAGGCATTTTGGATCGATCCAAAGTTAACTTTGGATCGATCCAAACCTTGTCCGGGCCACTTTTTGCTACTTTAATTCTTTCCATTTGTGGAATGTTTCACCTTTTTGAGGTTATTTAGGGTATTTTGGAGGAGAGAGAAGGTGACTTGTATAAATACTTTCTCATCTCTCTCTCTCTCACTCCCCTTCTTTTTACGTTAGCTCTAGTTTTAGGGCAAAGAATTCCATAGCTTCAAGTTTCCATTTTCCTTCAAACAACTCCTGAAAATCCCTTTGAACAAAGCCTTGCGTCTCATGAATGCGATTCCTCGGCACTGCCTCCAACAGATTAGCCTTGTCATAAAGCCAAGTCTGCATGAGAGAGGAAACAAGTAAGGAACCATAGAAAGCCTAAACTTGAGCGTTGAGGTAAAAAGAGAATGAGAGATAAACTAGAAAAAGGAGAGCTGAGTGAGAAGCCTACTTGTAGGAGCAAAGCACTACCCTCGAAGATGTTTGTCCGACCAGCATGGACTTCGTCTAACCCTACCAAAGTCTCAGCAAGAACCATCGGAGCCACATCCTTACGCTCCTCAATTTGCATGGCCATCCTTACCAATGCAGAACTTGCTTGACCGTCCGAACAAACAAACAAGAATGCGGCAAGAATACTGAGGCACAAAGCAAAACCCTCAGGGTGAAATTTGTTGATGAGCCGTGGAATGTTGAGCATACCTCCGCGAATCATGGACCTAGCAGCATTGTTGCTCAAACCAAGTTTTGTGGACAACACTTCAGCATGACTCACTCCCTGAAGAGGAATAACGGGAGTCTCCAGGTTGAAACCGCCAAGATATGCATGAAATTCTTCCACCGTGGGGCATAATTCTTGAAGTCCAAAGCGAAACACATGCACCACGGGATCCCAAAATTAGATGGCGGCATGAAGCAACTCTAGACGTATGGCTACATCCCGTATGTAGCGCAATGACGTCAACCTGTGATCTCGGAAGTTCAACCATCCCATACCATCAAGTTCATCGAGCCAAGGTCGAACCAAAGCTGAGAGACTAACGGCCATTCAAGGAATGTGAAGGAGAATGGATACAATGATTTTGAGATGCATAGGTTGTGGAAACAATGATACTTATAAGCATTCATGGGAGAAAAGGTCAAAAATCCCCAAAAAATGCGCGCCTCGGGAAGCATGCCACATTGGGAAACGTGAGGATAATGCAAAATTTATAAGTTTTCCCAAAATAAACTTGGATGTGACTTTTCAAGACCCTGGGATGTGCAAACAAGTGATAAAGGGCCGAAACAGAAGTCAGAATGCAGAAAACAGTGTCAGACGTGGGAGGATTAGCCAAGTGCGTCGTACGGTATGGTTACACCGTACGGCATAAGTGGCTATTTTCATGCCCAAAGTTGCAATCTTGAATCCCGGGACCTATCCCGTGCTTCTTTTGACCATTTTTCTTGTACATACAACCCACAATAAGTATCAAAAGCTTAGTGGAAGAATTGTTTGGCATTTCGACGATGTCTCGATGGTCGGGTACTCCGAAAATCTCGGATACGGAGAATTGGCAAAAATTTCGCGACTTTTCTACGATTTCTCGGTTTAATCAATTCAAGCAAGGTCGTGTCATATATTTGCAACTTTGAGAAGAATATTTCAAGCGCGTTTTAGAGTTGATTATAGATTCATTCATTTGGAAGGTCTGGGAATTGCCGGAAATCAAGCCCCGACACACCGGATTATGATTTTTCAAAGCTTGCTTGATTTTGTGAATTCATGAGCATTGTGACATATTCGCATAAGTTTGTTTAGTTGATTGGTCATTCAAAGTCGTCAAATTATGGGGCATTAACACTCAAAGACTCATTCGGTCGTCATTTTCTCAGTTTTCCTTAAAAAGCAAAGTTTGTCCAAAATTCCATCGAGTCAACTCACGTGTCTTTTCCCAGTTTTAAATTCTTATACACTTGTTTCCCCACAAAGCTACAAATGTCTCGTGTCATACATTCATGATGCTAGATTCGGCTTTTAGATTCAAGTCTTTGCTAATGTAAATCATTTGAACATAATAAAAGTGTGAATTTTTATAAAACCATAAATCATATCCACGTCATGAGCAAAGAATGTACATCCATCTAGGGGCAACACAGGCCCAACATCAACAACTACTACCGTGGCACGCAGGCCACATCCATGAAAAAGAGAAAAACGGGCAAACAGGTGCCCAAATAAAAAACCAGGCACGCAGGCCCGACCTACAAGTCAAGAACGGCGCCTCTTCTGCACTCGTGGTCTAAACTCCTCAGAAGTATCGGGGCGGACGTCCTCCTCCTCGCTACTACTCTCTGCCTCTCGAAAAAGCCACTGTGGTGGAAGAGCTAAACTCCCCACTACTCCCTCTCCCGGTCTCTCAGCTGAAGACTAGCTGCCTCGAAGAACTCTGTCAGAACTCTATAGTATGACGACCCCATGGCTATTCTCCACTTGGGGCATAAATGTTATTGGGAAAATCACGCCACCTGACACTTACAAGCATGAGTTTATTCTGGTGGCTATTGATTACTTCACCAAATGGGTAGAGGCAACCTCCTATGCCACTCTTAAAGCCACCCATGTGGCGAAGTTCATAAGAAACAATATCATCTATCGGTACGGAGTACCCCAAGAGATCATCTGTGACAACGGTTCACACTTCCAAGGGATCACGAAGAAGCCCTTCCGAGAATTCGAAATCCAGAATCATATGTTGTCCACTTACCGGCCTCAAACCAACAGAGCCGTGGAAGCCGCCAATAAAAATGTGAAGAAGATTCTTAGAAAAATGGTGGATACCTACAAGGACTGGCCCGACAATCTGCCTCTGGCCTGGGATATTGAACCTTTGTGCAGACATCAACAAGTGCAATCCCTTATTCTTTTGGTGTATAGGATGGAGGCGGTCCTCCCCATTGAGATCGAGCTCCCGTCATTAAGGGTGCTAGCCGAGACAGAGACAATTGAAGAAGATTGGGTGAGAGACCGGTATGAGGAGTTAGCATTGCTAGACGAAAGGAGGCTAAGGGCACCCCATCACGCACAAGGGTATCAATGTCGAGTTGCAAGAGCATTTAACAAGAAGTTGAAGCCGAGGGATGTGCAAGTAGGGGATTTAGTGTTGAAAGCAAACCGGCCCCATGTGTCGGATCCTAGGGGCAAGTTCAAACCCAACTAGGCAGGGTCATACATTGTGAAGCGCATACTTAGTGGCGAAGCCACCTACATTGCAGATTTGGATGGGATGGACTTCTCATCGCCGGTTAACATAGATAAGTTGAAGAGGTATTACGCTTGAGAGATGCACGTTGGTTGAAAACCACAAGGGTGGGCAATGCCAAGCAAAAATTAGAGCAGCCCGCTACTTTGGAAAAACGACATTGGGCAAGCAAGGCAAAAGTAAGGGCATAACAAAAGTAAAGCTCGCTAGGCCGAAAACCTGCAAGGGCGGCCTAGGCAAAATTTAGAGCACAAAAGGAGAGAAGAAAATACACGAGTGAACCCTAACCATAAAACAAATTCGAGGAACTACGTCATGGCCTGATTCCCTTATGGGATACGTAGGCAATCTTATGTCAAGATGTGGCCACTATTGTTGCAATCAATGAGTTTATGAGAGGCGTAGCCCAAAATAAGATGCATGTGTAAAGAGAAATCTTTATAAATGAGAGTTTCCTAGACTACAAGGTGCAATTATTGATTATTATAAAATAGGGAAGAGCGTGCTAAGTTCTAAATAAACGAACTAAAACAGGGAATGAAGCAAAACATTGATCAAATCAAAAGTGTGCATCAGGGTAAACTAAGTCTTTCTTCTCTTTGTATCTCGAGTCTTTTCAATGTCATGTGTCAACCAGTGCTTGTATGAGCCCGATAGTCTTTCGGCTAAGCCATTACCAACCTCTAGCATGACCTTGCTTGGCCAGTAACGGAGATAGTTGTTGTGGAAGGAAGCATCATGAGCTTTGGGAAGAGAGTATTCAGGATCACCTAGCACCCTATCTTGGTCCTTGCCAAACTGCCTTGAGAAGTGAGAAGGGAAGTAGCAAACCACATGTGCAATGCCGATCAAGGCAACTCCAAAGTGATTCATAGTGCTTACAGTCATCGTCGAGATATCATACCAGGGGCAAACCCATTGGATCCTGTCACCCTTACGGGTCTGCATCCACTCTTTCCATGTTGCAATAGAAGAGAAGCTCCTCGTGACAGCTATTTCTCCATAATGATCATGTGTATAGGGAACTCGCTCAGGCGCAACCAAAACTTTTAGCTTTTCATAATGCCAAATCTACCAAGAATAGAGGAGAAGTTATAAGCAAGTAGAAAGGGCAAGGAGGGCAAAAGGGGAAGAAGCAAAAGTAAGAGAAAGCACTTGTAGAAGAAGTGGACTGCCCGAGAATTGAGCAGAAGAATCAGATTGCACCGAGTCCAAACCCATGATGTTTTCTACAAGCACCAAGCCCGTAAAACCTTTGCGTTGGCTAATCTATTGAGTGAGATCAAGCAGAATGGAGTCTGCATGGCCCGATGGAGGTCCCAGCAGGTAGTGATGAGGGAGAGAGACGCATAGTGCGTTGAAGTTGAAGATGCACGAACTCCAGTCCCGGTGGGTTTCGGATGCACCAAAATGTTGCACGAATTGGAGGGTCTCCAGCCTCCCTCTTACCATGAAGAACTTGACCTCATGCTTGGCAGTAAAACATCAATTTCATCAAGTTGAAGCGGCTGATCAAAGGACGAGGAAACACTAAACCCTTTCTATCCTTATGGCCCATGATAGCGGCGAACTCCTCTAGGTGGGACACATCTCCTCCCATTTGAAACGAAAGACATGAAAAAAGGATTCCATAAGCTTGCAGCAACTCGAAGGAAGGGAAAGTTGATGGGAACTTCTCGTAACGGGAAAAGGAAGTCGAGACCGTACACCTTGAAGTTCAATCGGTCTATGCTCGCAAAAGAATTCATCCACTAGAAAAGGCTAGGATTAGCCATGGGGGAAGAGTTATGAAGAAGCAGCGCCTAGCGTCGTGTATATAGGGTAGAGTTAGAGTCCAGTCCTAGTTGGAATCAGAATCCTGAGTTGTTTAAGATTACGTCGCTTGAAGTACCGGCCGGCAGATACATATGGCGGCCGACAGATCTGTTGACATCGAATTTTTCCCCACCCCTATTTCTTCAAATCAAGTTGATGATGTTGATGCACCCAAGGGAGAGACGCCCGACCATCAGAAATCAGAAACAAATTTACCGTGTAGAACACGCGATTCCCGGTAAAAGGTAAATTGGCACGGTAAAGCTACCGATGCCACGAAACTCAATTTCCAATATCAGTTTTTATCTAACATTTGCATGTGCATATCTTGGATGACAAGCAAGCCATTTCAGGAGGCTATAGCCCTCCTCTCCATACATCTGACAGAAATCAGCTCCTAGAAGCTCGTTTCTGGACCTACCGGCCAACTATATCATCAGGACATCCAATCGAGTATCAGATCATTGGATATACCCATCTCAGCATTACAGAGTGATTGGTTCAAGCCGTGTCAAGATCGGACGACGATTGACCGTTGAATCATCACTCCCCATTTACCCTTACCTGGTAGAAACCGACGAATAGGGCCAGGAGATCCAGGTTTCATCTGAAAACTTCAAATCTCACCAAACTTCGTATTTAAGCTTGACGTGATGAAATTAAGTCTCACGTCAAGTATCGGGCGATTCCGAGCCCGTTTGATATTTCCGGGGACACAACGCTTCCCGAGACGACCGATTCCATGATCATGGACATCGAGACCCAATTTTCAAGATCAACAACGTTGATAATTCATTTCTAACCATATTGAAGTTCCCAGTAAAATTTCAGGTCAATTGGACTTCGTTTGGTCATCGATCGCTTACAACACTCTAATTCAACCGAAAGCCGGGCAATCACATTTCTCTATCTTTGGAGCATAATTTGAAAAAACGAATGTCGTCACAATGCTCAGGACGCCTCAAAACCCTAGGGGTACCTCCTTGGAAATTGTTGGATCAAAGGACTACATGCGAGCACGGTCGAGCCGGGACTACACCGCGCAAAGCAGTGCAAATCCCTAGGCTCCCATACTTTAGGCGCCTAGATTGGGGGGTCCAATGGCAGCCTGCCATGTTGACAGGCTTCCAAAAAATAGGTGCCTACCCCGTGTATAAATATGAGAAGCCATTTTGGCTTCAACACCTCACACACCTCTGAGTTTCGTTCCTCCTGTCGCGATCGTTTGACCTAGTGGGGAACTGGAACTCGGAGATCACTAGCTTTAGGCGGTAGCTCTGCCGGGTTTCTTAGAAAGGAACCTCGGTAGTCAGAGTTGCGCCGAAACTCTGCCCGATTCCCCAGGCGGAATCTCGGGATATAAATACTGCGCGGAAGCTCTGCTGGTTTTTCTTCGAGAAGAACTACCGGTGGTCAGGGCTACGCGGAAGCGCTGTTGAATTTTCGGTAGAATTTTTCACGGTCATTTTGGACCAGTCTAAATCAACCAGTGTTGCCGTTACTCTGTCCGAGTCCCGACTCCAGATCTCCCAGTCCTGCCGTTACGCTGCCCAATTTTCGGCTCCAAATCAACCAGTTTTTGCCCGAGGCTATAGCTCATTTTCCGGGCGATCTTATACATTCGATTCTCTATCCGGGGTTCGAACCGGGAGTCTGTGAGTGAATTTAAATATCAATCATTGCTTACCTGCTTTAGCATGTAATATTCATACCTAGAACTGTACTGGCCCGACAACTGCATGGGCCAGCTCCGCATCCAAATCTGACGGATTTATAATGCATATCCATATTCAGTCAATCTAGATATTCATGAAATATATCTAAGAATAAACGTACACTGTCGATGTGCACCACGTCAGTCTCGTTAGGGTTTTGCGGCGAGGAATACCAAGAGACTGTCACAATGACGTACGCGCAATCGTACAAAACAACCAAAAACCATAGCATTGGGATTAAATCCCGGAATTAATTCATATCATTTATGTGTCCCTATTGCAGATTTGCCTTAGAGCACCCAATTATGCTGTCCGAGTGCTCCGAGAAGTCGGACCATTTGCCTCATTCATATCATTTACACTATATTTTGTGTGCATTTTCAGATAATGTCCAACATGCTAAGGAGTCGTAGGGTCTGTCTTGACTTTGTTCCGGATCCGCCATCAGCTTCTCTCCAAAATTACCAAAATACCCTCGAGTCTATCTTAGGGTTACCTCCATTTTAAAATTACCAAAATACTCCTGTGTCAATACCAGGGTCAGTTCCACCCCAAATTACCAAAATACCCCTGTGTTGCCCCCAGGGTCAGTTCCATGTCCAAATTACCCTTCCAATACATCCAGAGTTAGTCCAGCCTACGGATTTGACCCGGGAACCACCTGGAGCCCGCCGACAGTCATCCGGACCCCCGAGACCAGTTTTTACTAATTTCTACCAAAATACTCTTTGAACCTCGAAAACCTATTTTATATATACAAACCCTACCGGGGACGACCCGAGACCATTTTTCAGCCCCGGGCGGCAAAATTCAACTTTTTACTGTAAAGTCAACTGTGCTCACTTTTACCATCTAAAACCGTACTGGATACATCCCGAGGCTCGCCGTCGGCCCTTAACGAGTTCGGACGAGATTTTCATTACTTTTTATTATAAAAACTATCATATTTTTTATGATCATTTTTGCTATTGAAAAACGTACCAGATATATCTCAAGGCCCACCATCGGCCTTTAACAGGTTCGGATGAGAATTTTACAACTTTTTATACGGACGTGCAAACCGCGTTCCGAACCTATTTTTGTCCATGTAGCCTCCTAAATAACATCCTGGGACCCTCGTTGACTGTCGGCACCCACGGAAACCCATTTTTCAATATTTTCCCCATTGAGTCGTGTAGTCAGTCCTGACCCATCTCGAGTCTCGGAATCTTTCGAAGATGTCCCAGAGTTTCCTCATTATGTATATCCCCAACTTTTGTCACCGCCGAAGTTCGATGTTGTCCTCCGTGTATGGTAGAAACGCCTGCATTTCCACTGAAGCGAATCCTCAGTGATTGTTAACTTCTCTAGAACTTCAACTTTACCCCCGAACTACGCAGGACCTGATTTCTCTTGAGGCCGGAGAATACATAGGCAGCCAGATGATGGCTCGGTCCCAAGCAAAACCTTTTTACCGTCTAAACTACGTGATGACCTGATTCTCCTAAGACCGGAGATACGTAGGCAGCCCTAAGACTGGGCTCGGTCCAAATCTTCTTTTTGTACTTATTCCCCCTTCTGTTATAAAAGTCTCATGCATTGTAATAAAATTCATTTTTAGACAATATCTCTTTTCATTGATTGTACGTATGTATGTATGTTGTCACAAGTTTTCGTTTAATCATGTTGAAAAGTCTGTTCCGAGTGCCGAAAGGGCGGGGTAAGGTGCTCCGGCTTCCCTACACGTAACGGTGAATTACTGAACCTTTTATTTTCTAAAATCGCAGACCAAACAAAAACCGAGTCATTTTTATCAAACAAAACCAGGTCTCCAAACCCAAGGCATTTCCAATAACAACTTTTTCGATGGTGACTTGGCACACCGAGAATTATGTCAAATGGCGACTCTGAGTTATTTTCATAAATAACAAAACATGGCTCAGCCACAGCTGTAAAACCCGTACTTTTACAAAAATCACGTCGCTTTAAAAATCACTTGGATCAATTGGCCATCGCATCGCACATTTTGGGTGGGTGGTCAAAATCCCTGGTGCGACAAGATCGATTTACCCTTTTTCAGACCCGTGGCGATTTATTAAAGTGTTTTGTCGAGAAGAATATCGATCTGTCGCCCGGCACATCTTTCCACCGGCCGACATTTCACGTGTCATTTGCAAAAGTTGAAAACAGCGTGTTCGCCCTATTCACAGTGCATGAGTTTTCGTCAAAGCCAACCAAACACAACAATCATAAACAAAAAGTGCGAGTAGACATCAATTAATCAAAATGCTTTTCATTTCATTCAAAGTTGATCATTACACGATGTTTCCAGTTGCTTTCCTATACATATTACTATTTGCGAGACTAACCCCATATAGGAGGAGAACTACACAAACAAAAGCAAAATGCAAAAGAAGAGGAAGAAGAGAAGCTTCTGGTGGTTGGAAAAGCGGAAGCCCCGGCCCGGCATAACGCGAAGGCTTCCTCTCCCTGAACCGATGAAGAAAAACCCAAACCACTCGCCAACGGAAGTCTAGAAAGTTTGGTAAAAAAGGCAAGGTGGTTGGGGAGAACGGCCTACTCCATCGTCGTTAGTAACTCAAAAGAGCCACCATACGAATTCACGGTTGTGCTCGAGGGAGAGGGAATGAAAGGGGAATCCTAAGCCGGTGACGGGTCCCTGCGAGGCGACCCAAACAAGTGAAGCAGAAAACCCAGGCCTACCACAGCCACAACCCACACTGTTGGAGCAACCAATTCAGAAGGGACAGGGGAAAACCGAGGCCGTTGGTGGCCTCCAAACCACGGTTGTGGCCTCATGGCCCGCCAGAGTCAAAGAAGACAGAACAACAGTGGTGACGACGTCCAAATAGAGGATAGGTGGTGGAGAGAGGAACGGTGGTGATGACAGTGATGGTGGTGATGATAACGGTGACGGTGGTGGTAGACAGCAGTGGTGGTGATGATGGCGACAGTGATAAGAGAAACGGTGAAAAAGATAGTAGTGGAGAGATGCTATGGATGAGAGAGAGTTGAAGATGGAGTTGAAAGAAGACGAGACGGGCCTTAAATAGGCCCTGTAGAGGTTCTCGAAGCATCGGCCGACAAAACTGTCCAGTTTCCCAACGTTTGAGTTTTAACCGGCCGATGGATCGATCAAATGGCCGCTTGATGAATCAATATCGAAATGCTTGACGGTGCACCTTCAAGCGGCTGACAAATCATTTCAATTGCTCTGTGCTTATGAATATAGCGGCCGACACATCCATTTCTTGCCCCATGCTTCAAAATTCAGTGCATCTTCCCGAGTCCCTTAACTCTTCAGTTTCCACGGCCGCTGGACCGATAAGTTGGCCGACAGATCAGTCTTCTCAGAATTTGTGTCATATGCAGCACACCTGCCGATAAATCAAAATGTCGCCCGACAAATCAATGCACAACCAATACATCAAGCAACAGTAGCAAGTGCAACAACGATCCTCGGACGAAGTAGGGATGATCATGAAAAGTGAATATCTCTGCCCTATCCCGCATAGGGTTAACCTACCGTGTAGTGTTCTACCCCCAAATGCCACTGGAGACCAAAACGACAACAACCCTCTTGCTTATTTTCAATCAATGCAAGCTTCAAGCTTATGCCCAACAAGTCTCAGTGATAAAAAGCTACCTTGTGCGCACCCTCATCAACAACTCCATGTTAAAATCAAAGCTTCTCCGTGCGCACCCACAACCTCATCATCCAAGCCGCTCCGTGCACATTCATAACTTTAAGCTCCATCAACAGCTCCGTATTTATTTCCAGCAAGCCCTATTCTAAGCAAGCCACTCTGTACGCACTCACAACATTAGTATCAAAGCCTCTGTGTGCACCTGCAACTTCAGCTCTGTGCTCATTACCAAATCAAAGCTGCTCCGCGAGCATGTCTATCAATAAAGCTCCGTGCTTATTTCAAGTAGCAGACCGCTCTGTGGGCACTCAGTTCTTAGAAGCGACACGTAGCGTCCAAAGTATAAAAAAGAACATCATGTTGCACTCGTACACACCCCGGGGTCTTGCATTCACTCATGCTTAGGGAGTCTTATTAGTTGCATAACATCAACATATTACCATCATTTGCAAATATTTGTGTCCAGTATCATCCTGGGCAGGTTATTATCTTTAGGCCACGCGTCTTATAGTAGACCACGCGCCACCAGTGATTTTGGCCACGCGTCTTGAAAAGACCACGCTCCATAATGTTGCTTAAATAGGCTCGCATTTGTACAAGCATCTGAACTCCTTAAACGACAAAAGAAAGTCGCTCGGCTGATAGCGCAAACAAAATCAAACCGTTTCGTGGAGGCGTCCAATAGACAAGTCGCTTCGCTGATAGCGCAAACAAAACCAAACCATCTCGAGGAGGCGTCCAGTAGACAAGTCACTTCGCAGATACCACAAACAGCCCAAACCATCTCATGGAGGTGTCCAGTAGACAAGTCGTTTCGCAGATAGCGCACATAACCTAAACCGTCTCATAGAGGCGTACAATAGAAAAACCGTCTTGTAGAGGCGTGCAGTGGACCAACCCAGTTAAACAGTACAGTAGACAAACCATCTCGTAGAGGCATATAGTGGATCAACCAATAATGCGGTGAAACCACCTCGTAGAGGTGTACAGTGGATCAACCAATAGTGCAGTGAAACCGCCTCATGCAGGTGTATAGTAGATCAACCAATAGTGCAGTGAAACCACCTCGTGGAGGCGTACAATGAATTAACCAAAAGTGCAGTGAAGCCGTCTCGTAGAGACACCAACCCAGTGGAATAGTGCAGTTAAGCTGTCTCAAGCAGATGCAAATCAAAGCAATATCCTCAAAAGTGCAAGTGCAGCCTCGCAGAGGCACAAAACTAGCAAAGCCGCTTCGCAGAAGCGTAACTCAATCCCCCAGCAGGTGAAAACCCTTCTCAGGTATGTGATCGCCCAATGGCTAGGTATGGTCTAGGGTAAAGTTTGCCCCAACTCAGTAGAAGTGATTGCTCCGAACTACAAGTGGTCTGATTTCCCCTGAGGAATACATAGGAAGCCCGAGGGCCCGACCACATATCAAAGTGTTTTTCAAAAAAAATCTTGGGATAGTTGCCTCGCCAACATAGAGTTCCTTTACGGCTTCGACCTCACTTGAGACACACTTCGCAGTCTGTCCAAGATCGGTCAAAGAAGGGCATCTGTAGACATCCTAAGTTGGGTCGGTGGGGTATTTCAAGTACCGCTCTATGTGGACTCCCGATGATGAAAGCGATACCCAAATGCTTTGGGAAAGTTCACGTGGATTTCACAACTTTTGTAAGGATTTGGCAGCCAAGACCCAAAACCTCCCTAACTCAGTTGAAATACCGGCCGGCACATCCATTTACAAACCGCCAGAAACCTGGTCTTCTGACCGAAATCCACTATTCGTAGCCAGATGCATCCACTAGCTGGCAAATCAGCTTATTCCAGAAGCTTTTGTTGTAGAGACCGATGGAGACTCAAATTCTTCCCCGTGATCGGATAACCGTGTGTTAGCTTAACAATTAAGTTGCAGACTCTATGAGATAGAGTTCAAAGTTGATCAAACGTCCCAATTCATCTCACGATCGAATTGGGACTCTCCCGTGCTAAGCCCTATATATAGGCATCGTTGCTCTCCAAAATCAACACACAATTCGTCACCCCCACAACCCGAAACTTTGTGCAAAATACTCCTCACACCCCACTCTTCAAAAGCCCTTCAACCCCGCAAGGCCAAATCAATCCAGTCAAAAACCCTCAAATCCGACCGAAGGTTTTTGAGGTACCGTGAGAATTCCGCTTCGAAGCAAGCAAATCAAGAAGTTTAATCGCTGAGGGAGTAATAAAAAGGTCAATACACCTTTAAAAGTCTGTCAATTTCTAAACTTAACTATTTTTAGTTGTTCAATTTCAGTCGAGTAGCTCCTTTGTGTTTTTAGTTTCTGGCGTTGGGAAGAACACCGGCCAGTAAACCGATGTACCGGCCGACACATTAATTAGTGTGATCTGCAG
This sequence comes from Gaultheria prostrata, assembly GCA_036023075.1. Taxonomy (NCBI): domain Eukaryota; kingdom Viridiplantae; phylum Streptophyta; class Magnoliopsida; order Ericales; family Ericaceae; genus Gaultheria; species Gaultheria prostrata. The sequence continues at coordinate 28,461 of JAXBDA010002154.1, read as the reverse complement.
GCCGCCAAATTAATTGGCCGGCTAGTAGATAGCTAGCACAGTTTTAAATTTTTTTTTTTTTGTGCGATGCTCCAAACTCCCCCCCCCCCCCCCCCCCATTGGTGTTTTACTGCTTTTATCACCCATATTCGTTAAAGGTTTAATAATCGGTTAAGTGCGAGATTGAGTAGAGTGCTGAGACTATTTCATGTCAAGCAAGTACAGGCTAGCCTTCGTGGCTAGGAGGAGAGGGATGCCTAACACATTCCCCTCACCGTACCCGTGTTTCCCAAACTATGAATCTCTAGTAAATAGATTTTTCTTGGTTTAGCCTAAACCAAGTGGTGACTCTAAAAACATTTGAAGGTGTGCTGCAACAGGCGCCTAAGCGCTTAACGGCCATCCTGTGTAGTGATAGCGAAACCTATCCCTCGCGGGCGCGGACCAAATTCGCGGGTCTACAATTATGTGATATTTGTTACTAAGTTTTATGTGAAATTAAATAAATCATTGAACATCAGCTTAGCCTACCAAATGGATTCTCAACAAACTTCCCAATCGAAGCCATCAAAGGGAACGGGGAACATACAGGATAAGAACAAGGGGAATGAAAAGGAGAAACAAAGTCGAAGGCTATGGACTATGAAGGAAGAGGAAGCCCTCCTTGTATGCATGCTGGAAGAGTTCAAAGATGGTGTCATATGGAAAGCCAAAAACGGCTTCAAGTCGGGCTTCTTCGGAGCAGTAGAGATTCTTCTCCACAAGATGTTGCCCTGGATAACCATAAGAGCTACTCCAAACATAGATTCAAAGGTCTAAAATTGGAAGGAGAAATATGGTTTCTTTGCCGATATGCAAAGGCTAAGTAGTTTTAGTTGGGACCATGACACGAATTCTGTCATTGTGGATTCCCCGGATGTGTGGGAGGATTACGTGAAGGTAACTTCTCCCGCCTTAGTTTATACATCGGTCGGGATTATTGAACCACTTATAAATGTAAATGTATGCTTTTGTACATGTGCAGTTCCATCCCAAAGCCAGTGGGATGAACAGGAGGGCTTTCCCCATGTATCCACAATGGCAAATCTTATTTGGGAAAGAAAGGGCTACCGGTGAAATGGCCGAGGATCTGCCAGAATTCGTGATGATGGTTCCAAAGAAGAAATCGAGCAACTCGGGCATGAAGAATCCTTTGTTGGCATCAATGATTGCTACACTCTAAGGTTTGCAAATGGTGAGTATGTGTTTGGAGGTGCTACGTTCATAGACCTATCCGCAGGTGGTTCACAACCCACCAATCCCACCACTCCAACGAGCAATGCCAATGCCACCACTCCCACGAGCAATGCCAATGCCAATGCTTTCATTGGCAATCCCCCGCCGAAGAAGGCAAAGAAGCTGTCAAAGGCCAAGGCAAAACAAACGACACTTAACGAGGCTTTTGGGAGTTACATGGTTGAGAGCAAAGAGGTCATGGAGAAGCTCGTCAATGCGGTTAGGTATGAGCAAAAACTCTCTGACAACAGAAATGGGGTGTTTGCTCAGCTAGAAAAGCTTCAACTAGATATCGATGATATGTTAACCGCGAACACCCTCATTTTGGCAATCGAAGAAAAAGTGGATGAATTCTATAGCATACCTGAACAATACAGGCAACAGTGGGTGGGGAGGTTGTTGCAAGGGAATCTAATTCCAAAAACCACGTAGGCTAGTGGTTTGATGATATCTAGGCATAAGAGTTAGGCTTAATGGTAACTTTTTGGTGTTTTGGACGAATGTAATTGTTGACACCGGATTTTGCCCCACCCCTATTTCTTCAAATCAAGCTGATGATGTCGACGTCCCCAAAGGAAAGACGCCCGACCATCAGAAATCATAAACAACTTTACCGTGCAGAACACGCGATTCTCGGTAAAGGTAGACTGACACGGTAAACCTACCGATGCCACAAAATTCAATTTTCAATATCAATTTATATCTAACATATGCATGTGCACAACTTGGATAACAAGCATGCCATTCCAGGAGGCTGTAGCCTTCCCTCTCATACATCTGACAAAAATCAGCACCAGGAAGCTTATTTCTGAACTTACCTGCCAACTATATCATCAGGACATCCAATCGAGCATTGGACCGTTGGATGTACCCGTCTTAGCATTACAAAGTGACTGGTTCAAGTTGCATCAAGATTGGACAACGATTGACCGTTGAACCATCACTCCCCCTAAGCTTTTACCCGGTTTAAACTGACAAACAGGGCCAGAATATCTAGGTTTTATCTATACAACTTCAAATTTCATTAAACTTCATATTTAAGCTTGACGTGATGAAAGTAAGTCTCACATCAAGTATCGGGTGATTCCGAGCCCGTTTGATATTTTCAGGGACACAGCGCTTCCCGAGATGGTCGATTCCATGATCATGGACATCGAGACCCAATTTTCAAGATCAACACCATTGATAATTCATTTCTAACCTTACTGAAGTTCCCTATAAAATTTTAGGCCAATCAGACTTCGTTTGGTCATTCGATTGCGTGCAGTGCTCCAATTCAACCTAGAGCCGGATGATCTCATTTCTCCATCCTCGGAGCATAATTTGGAAAAACGGACGTCACCATGACGCTTAGGATGCCTCAAAACCTTAGGGATACCTCCCTAGACATTCCTGGATCAAAGAACTGTATGCGAACACGGTCGAGTCGGGACTGCACTACGCAAAGCGGTGTAAACCCCATGGGAGCCCATAGTTTGGGCGTTTATATTGGGGTCCAACGGTTGGTGGTTTCCTTAACTTAGCCACAAAGTTAATTGGGGTCCAATGGCTGGTTGCCATGTGTCCTTAACTTAGCCACAAAGTCAATAAGACTTCGATCGCCTACATCACTCCAATTCAACCGAAAGCCGCACGATCGCATTACTCTATCTTCATAGCATAATTTGGGAAAACAGACGTCGCCACGACGCTCAGAACACCTCAAAACCCTAGGGATACCTCCCTGGACGTCGTTGGATAAAAGGACTACACGCTAGTACGGACGAGTCGGGGCTGCACTGCGCAAAGCAGTGCAAACCCTTAGGAGCCTAAGGAATAGGCGCCACTTTCTAGGCAGCCAATGGCTGCCCTCCACCTCATCTAGGGGCCCAAACATTGGGCTCCTAGCCCCCATATAAATATGTGAAGGCCATTATTCATTCGACACACCTTCCGACCCCTGAGTCTCCGTTGAATCTCTTGGTAAAGTTACCAGTTTAAGAGTTCTTCAGCCATCTCGTATTGGTGAGCAGGGTTGGAAGTCTAGTTTAGGCGGTAGCTCTGTCGGGTTTCTAAGAAAGGAACCTCGGTAGTCAGAGTTGCGCCGAAGCTCTGCCGGATTCCCCAGGTGGAATCTCGGGATATATATACTACGCGGAAGCTCTGCCGGTTTTTCTCCGAGAAGAACCACCGGTAGTCAGAGCTTAGCGGAAACTCTGTTTGAGTCCCGACTCCAGATCCTCCAGTCCTGTCGTTTGACTGTCCGATTTCCAGCTCAGAATCAGCCAGTTTCTACCAGAGGCTATAACCGATTTTCAGGGCGATTTAATACGTCTGATTCTCTACCCAGGGTTCGAACCGGGAGGCTGTAAGTGAACTTAAATACTGAATGTTACTTGCTTTCAGCATGTAGTAGCCATATCTAAAATTGTACTGGTCCGGCAACTGCCCGGGCCAGCCCTGCGTCCAAACCGGATGAATTTATACTGCATTTTCAATGTTCAGTCAGTCTATTATCCATTGAAATGAACCTAAGAATAAACGTACATTGTCGCTGTGCACCGCGTCAGTCTCGTTAGGGTTATGCGGCGAGGAATACCAAAAGACTATCACAATGGCGTATGCGCGAAAGGGGTTTGGTACTTCAAACGGGTCCATTGCAAGGCTCTACCATCACCTCTGGGTCTTTTCTGTATCTTCTGAGATCGCTATAACCTTGACCTGACTAGCCGTCCAGACAGTCGTACAAAACAAATAAAACAAAGAGTCAGGATCAAATCCCGAGAATGATTCATCTCAACTGTCCATGGTCTATTTGGTAGACCTGCCTTAGGGCACCCAGTTGTGCTGTCTGCGGGCTCCGAGTAGCCGGACCTTTTTTTTACTATTCATATCATTTACGCTGTATTATGTGTGCATTTTCAGATAATGTCCAGCATGCCAAGGAGTCGTAGGGTTCGTCTTGACATTGTTCCGGATCCGCAATCAGCTTCTCCCCAAAATTACCAAAATACCCTCGAGTCTATCCTAGGGTTACCTCCATGTCAAAATTACCAAAATACTCCTGTGTTGCTTCTAGGGTCAGCTCCACCCCCAAATTACCAAAATACCCTTCCACTATATCCAAAGTCAGTCCAGCCTACGGATTTGACCCAGGAACCTCCCGAGGCCCGCCGACAGTCATCCGGACCCCCGAGACCAATTTTTACTATTTTTTTTTTTAAAATACCCCTCGATCTTCGAGAACCTATTTTCGATATACAAACCCTACCAGGAGCGACTCGGGACCTGCCCGGGACCATTTTCTAGCCTCGGACGACCAAATTCAACTTTTTACTATAAAGTGAACTGAGTCAACTGTGCTCACTTTTACCGTCTAAAACCGTACCGGATATTTCCCGGGGCCTGCCGTCGGCCATGAATGGAGTCCAGACGAGATTTTTACAACTTTTCATTATTAAAACTATTGTATTTTCTATAATCATTTTCACTATTCAAAACCGTACCGAATACTTCCCGGGGCCCTCCATCGGCCAAGAATGGGTTCCGGACGAGATTTCTACAACTTTTCATACAGACGTGCAAACTGCGTTCCGAACCTATTATCGGCCATGTAGCCATCTAAATAACATCCTGGGACCCTCGTTGATTGTCGGCACCCTCGAAAACCCACTTTTCAATATTTTCCCCAGCGAGTCGTGTAGTCAGTTTTGACCCGTCTCGAGTCTTGGAATCTTCTGGAGATGTCCCGAAGTCTCCGCATTATGTATCTCCCTTGCTTTTGTCACCACCGGAGCCTGATAATGCCCGTTGTGTACGGTAGAAACGCCTCCATACCCCGTTGGTGCGAACCCCCAGCGATTATTAACTTCTCTAGAACTTCAGCTATTTGCCGGAACTACGCGAGACCTGATTTCTCTTAATGCCGGAGAATACGTAGGCAGCCATATGATGGCTCGGTCCTGAACAAAACCTTTTTACCTGTTTGAACTACGTGATGACCTGATTCTCCTAAAGACCGGAGATACGTAGGCAGCCCTGTGACCCGGGCTCGGTCCAAATCCTATTTTTTGTACTTATTCCCCCTTCTGTTCTAAAAATCTCATGTATTGTAATAAAAATGCATTTTCAGATAGTTTACCTCTTTTCATTGTATGTATGTATGTATGTATGTATGTATGTATGTATGTTGTCACAAATTTCCATTCGCTCATGTTAAAAAAGTCTGTTCCGAGTGCCGAAAGGGCGGGGTAGGGTGCTCCGGCTTCCCTACACGTAATGGTGAATTACCGAACCTTTTTCCGATGGTGACTTGACACACCGAGAATTATGTCAAGTGGCGACTCTGAGTTATTTTCATAAATAACAAATATGGCTCGGTCACAGCTGGAAAACCCGTTCTTTTACAAAACCACGTCGCTTTGAATACCACTTGGATCAATTGGCCCACCGTTCAATCGGGTGGTCGAAATCCTGGGCGCCACAGTAATAACTATACAATTCTCTAATATTTGGCCTTAATGGCAAGTAGGTAGGCTTTTGGATTTCCATGTTTGTAATAACATTTACTATCTAACATTTGGCAAACCATTAACTATGATGTAATATTTACATGTTTCAGGTTAAATTGCTATGATGAAATTAGGGCGCACATATTACGGCGAGGGACTAGCTATGGTGAGATTACTTATGACGACCAATGGCTTAAAAACCATTTGGCAACATAAGTTGTCGCCAAGTGGGGTGTGTGTGTGTGTTTCAATGATGGTAGCTGCTGCAACAATGCATGCTGTTGTTGGTAGTTGATGCTAACCTATGAAATTAGGGCAAACACTTCTCATAGTACATGTTGTTCTTGGCTGTGTGTGTGTATGTTTATTTCATTCTGGGCAGTAGCAGGGCCTATTATAGTTGATTGCATGTTGTTGTTGGCACTTGACATGCTGTTTGGACAGGGTCTTTGGTCTTTGATCTTTGATGGCAATGATGTGTCTCTGAGCCAAAGAGTGTGTGGGCATGTGTGTGTGTGTGTGTGCGGGGGGGCGGGGGGGGAGAAAGAGAGATTGATGGTAACTGTTGCAGCAGTACCTGCTGATGCTGGTAACTGTTGCAGCAGTACCTGCTGATGCTGATAGTTGCCCATTTTTCAGAAAAGTGAAGCCCAGATTTGAACTAACACAGACCCTTTCACTACCCAGAATTCTACATCCTACTATGAAGCCTTAAAATGAATATATATTGGGCAATGATGCAAATGATATAGTTTTAAATTTGGTGATTTGTTGTTACCTTGGCGGGGCAACGTTCATGGAGCCAAGAGTAGCACAAATGATGATATGAGATGACTGAGCCCATGAGTTGTACTATGGCTTATGTTTTTTTTAGGATTTCTGGGCTATGAAATGCAGTCATGTGTATGTTGAATTCTGGTAATTGAAAGGGCATGTTTTAGTTGCAATATGAGCTTATTCATTATGAAATTCTGGGGTGTTAGTTTACTTACAATCTGGGCTTCTATGATGTCAAAATCTGGGCTTTGAAATGTAGTCATATGTATGTTGAATTTTGGTAATTGAAATAGCATGTTTTAGTTGCAAAATAAGCTTATTCATTATAAAATTCTGGGTGTTAGTATAGTTATAATCTGGGCTTCTATGAGGCCAAATTTTGGGCTGTGAAATGCAATCATTTGTTTGTTGATTTCTGGTATTTGAAATGGCTTCTTTTAGTGGCAATCTGAGCTTACTATTGCTGAAAAACATGGGGTGTTACTTTACTTACAATCTAGGGCTTCTTATTGGAATTTCTTGGTTGTGAAATGACCCGTGTGTCCCAATGAAATATGGGCAGTGAAAGGGTCTTTTTTAGTTGGAAAGATTGGCCAATTTTTAGTGGAAATCAAGGCTGTGAATTCTAGGCAGTAGCAAGGCCTGTCGTCTGGGTTTTTCATAAGAAGTTATGGATTTTTCATATGCAATTTTCTGAATTGTTAAATTCTGGGCAGTAATTCAACATGTTTTATGTTCCAAGATGCAATTTTTTGGGTTTTCAGAATGTGTGTGTGTGTGTATTAGTTGCAATAACAGCAGTGAAAGGGCCTCATTACATGCTATTTTTTGTTGATTAGTGGAAAATTGTAGTGCAGTTTTCTGGTCACTTGTTATGCTATTTTCTTGGGACGTTTTATGCAATTTTTCTGGCACTAGCAGGCCTCTTTTTCTGGGCAATGATGGTTGAAATCTGAGCCCATTAGATGACACATGTTTCAATTGTGGGCAGTGAAATGACATGTTCTATGTTCAAAGTTTGGTTTTTAGTGTTAGTTTGGTGCAATTGACTTGCCATTAAGGCAGTCCAAATTGCAGTGAACCCCAGAAACAACAACTATAACCAAACACTCTGATATATTGATATGGATTGACGTGTCTACATTTTTATTGATGATGGTATATGGCTATGAAAAGAAAACTTTATTACTAAGATATTGAAAAGAAATCTTTATTACTAAGATATGAGTATTTACTTGAGATACATGAGAAGACTCTCAAACAAACATACAATATGAAAGATACATAGACTCTGTAAAAAATTAATCTTCAAACATCCGACTTGAACTTGAATCTTCATCTTCCTAGACTCTGTAAAAAATTATTCTTCGAACTTGAATCTTCATCTTCCCCGCCGATTTATCCTTCATAACCTATTGACGTTGAAAATAATTTGCCCAACGAACAAAATAGGGATATTGTTTGTCCTTCATGCCATTAGCAAATGGATTGACCTATACAAAAAGAAAAAGAAAAAGAAATACTATTTTGGATTAAATTAATTAGGACAGTTAAATAGGTAAATATTTTAACCAACTATATAATGACTTACTTGAACGTAGTCATTCCAAATTTCATCCTCCACCACTAGCTTATTTTCATTGTCCCACTCAGAAGGCAAATTTTGAAGAATGTCAACAAGTCTAAAGTAAGTTTGAAACCAAACCTTAATTTTACCTCCAATTTGCTTTTTGGTTATACCACTTTGGGGAAAAGACTCGACATTATATTCAAGGAATTCGTCCCACCCATTATGCATGACTCCGTGCTCACCTACCCAAAGTCCTGAAGCTACCATTTTTTCATACGAGTGTATTAAGGTATCCTCCTCCTCATCGGTCCAATACCGGCGTGCCATTGAAATGAGGAGAGGAGAAAATGAAAATTTACTAAAGGAAAGATATCTTGTGTTTGTTTCCTAGAAATGAAGAATAGGAAAGTGTGGAAAACCAATTATTAGTTTGTTTGGTATTTAAAGGAAAATTTGTATCACCCATTCAATCACAAACCCACCATTAAATCATCTATCTACCACTACACCAACCATTCACCATTCAACCACCATCTGCTCTCCATTCAACAAAAAAAAAAAAATTTAACTCACTCACCATTCAAATAAAAAATAAATTGTTTTTTTATTAATTTAACAAATTTTCACTTCCTATTAAATTTAATAAATTTTTTTCGGAATTTTTCAACTTGTAATAAAGTTTAAATATTTTCATGTATTTATTTTGTTTTTTTTGTACTTATTATGTATTTATTGTAATTATAATGAAATTAATCCATTTTGTTTATTAAAATAATAAACTAGGGGCAATTAAGTCATTTTCCCTCTTATCCTATCAAATCCACCTTCAAAATCCACCTTCTCAAAATACCATCCAAACACCTCATATACAAATCCACCCTTCTCAGGAGGTGGCCCACCCTCATTACAAATCCACCCAAAATCATCTCCGACATCCAAACGGACGTGCATGTGCGATCCCTGACCCGCAAGGTAGAGATAAATGAATCAACAATATAGGGAGTACAGCAAACAACAAAACATGTTGCATTTAAGGTGCAAACAACGAGGCACCAATTAACAAAATCTTGTCCAAAAGCCTCCAAAAGCCTAACTCTGATACCTGGCTAAAAACATTTAACTCAAAATCAATTGGCAAAGAGTGAAAATGCCTTCCAGGCTCATTTATTAGTTTTGGGGATTGTGTACGTAATAACTAATGTGGGAAGCACATACTTGTAGTTGTTGGCTTGAGCAGAAGTAACTTCACTCAAGTGAGTTGAAGCTCGCCGGATCTTCTGTTGACACTAGATTTTACCCCACCCCTAATGATCCAAACAAATTGATAACGTCGACGCTCGAAGGAAAGAGACGTCGATCATCAAGAAAACACCGTGTAGAACATGTGATTCCATGTAAAGGTAAATCGGCACGGTCCACAGTACTGATGCCGCAGTAAGTCAAATATCAATTTCAAAATATTAGACATCTGCATGTACGCAGCTTTAATGTCAGGCATGCTATCTTAGGAGGTTGTAGCCCTCCCTCCCTTATTTTGACATAAATAAGCTCTTGGAAGCTCATTTCTGAGCCAATCGACTAGCTACATCTTTGAGACATCCAGTCAAACATCAAGACCATTGGATGCACTCGATTCGGCATTTCTGAGTGATCGGTTCAGGCCACGTCAAAAATCAGGTGACGTTCGACCGTTGAATTATCACCCCACTTTTACCTTTACCCGGTAAAAACAGACAAACAGGGCCAGAAGACCCAGGTTTTGTCTGTTCTTCTCCAAATCATACCAAACTTCATATTTAAGCTTCACGTGATGAAAATAAGCCTCACGTCAAGTTTCGGGTGATTTTCGAGCCCGTTTGCTATTTTCGGGGACACTACGCTTCCCAAAATGGGCGATTCCATGATCATGGACATCGGGACCCAATTTTTGAAATCTAAACCATTGACAAATCATTTCTAACCATACACGTGGATACTTGTAGGACATGTGGACACCTATGGAACACGGGAAACGTTCGTTAAACACATATAGTACACGTGGGTACTAGTGGGATATAGGGATACACTTGTTGAGTATTGTGTGACATGTGGATGCATGGGGAATACATAGACTTGTGTATGATGTGTGAGTGCTCATGGTGTGCTTGAACATGTAGCGAATACTCTATTGTACCTAGTAGTTACATGTATGACATTGATTGGCGTGAGTGGAAGGACAGGTTTCATAAACTTGAAAGAGGATGATTGGATATGCTTGAGTTATTGAATAGTAATGAAATGGTGATTAAAAAAATGATTTGAAAGAAAGGAATCAAACAGTTATTTGGTTGAAATCAAATTTACAGTATTTGAAATGATGGTTTTGTGTGAGGGTTGTTGGACCTGGTTGACTATATTTCGAGGAAACACATGGAGAATGATCGAGTAATAACATAGTGACTGATAATGCGGAGAGATGAGTGTATAAGAGTTGATAGCCCAAAGTTATTGCCATGTGGAAGTAAGTAAGTAGTACGCGAAGCGTTATTATGCTAAACGGTAAAGTAGGGTGTTGTGTCTTGAGTTTATTTGTGGATGCTGCTACATGATTATTCATAACTTACATCACGTCTTGTTAAGCATTTATAAAATTATTCGAGAAACCTATACTGGGCAAAGTGAATGCTCACTGCTGCTATTTTCAGGTATTGCTTACGAGCATGACATGGGATGCAGGATGTGCATAACATTGTGAGAGTATGGCATGAAGAGTTTACTTAAAGCCTTGTAAAACTTATTATTTCTGGAAGAATGTATTAATGTTAAACATGTTTTTTTATAAGGGATACATGTACCAAATATAAGATCTATCATTTATTAAGATTACAAAATGTTATGAGATGACTTTGGACTGATGTATGTATTATATTGAGATATCCTATGGAGAGAATGTTTATTTATTCATGTTAATAATTTGAGGGCGTGACAGGCTCCGTCCTTGGTTGTAGTCGTTAAGAGCATCTCCAACCCAATTCCACATTTTTATCTCCATTTCTCTATTTGAGAGGATCAAAATAATCTATTTAATTTATTAAAGTGATTTGAAGAAAAGCTAATTCCATCTCCATTTTCATTTTTCAACAAACTCACTTCAAATCTCAAACATTCACCATTCCCTCCAAAATTCAAATTATATTTTTAAAACTTTTACAACAAATATTTACTATTAGTCTTATTTTAAAAATATTGCGAATATCTATTGAATGAAACTAACTTTATGGTAAATAAATGCATATGTATTAATTTGTTGAATAGAATGTGAGTTGAAAAATATTAATAGTAAAATGAAGGAGACGCTCTATCATTATCTCAAATGGAGGAAGATATGAAGTATCATTAACCGCCAAAATGGTGGAATAGAGGAAAAAACTGAAGGTATATACTATTTTTGGTGGGATCCACACCATTTTTGGTGGATTCCACACGAGTGCAAATTTGTTCGCCCTCGCCTAATGAGGGTGAACAAAACCCTCATCCTGATTGGTCCATGGAATCAATACACTATTTGGTAAGCATGACATCACTTTGTGGTGGGATCCACACCATTTTTGGTGGATTCCACACCATTCCATGGAATCAATACACTATTTGGTAAGCATAACATCACTTTGTGGTGGGATCCACACCATTTTTGGTGGATTCCACACCATTTCAACCAATCAGAATGAGGGTTTTGTTCACCCTCATTAGGTGAGGGTGAACAAATTTGGATTCTACTATATAGCTAGGTTGGAGATGCTATAAGGCATAAGCTCAATTGTTTGTTAGGCTTGTCCTTGTACTTAAAAAATAAATTAGGAGAATAATGTTTTCCTTTTGAAAATTGTTGTTTGTGGAGTAGTTACAGCACTATTTAAACAATAGTTACCTATAAAGCAATAATTATTCTCCAAATACGGCATATGCCTAATGAAAAAGACCTTTTGATTTATATACTCCTATTCTATAATATTCGAAGGGAATTGGAACTTCACACCCCATTTTAATATATGCATCTTTTTTTTATTTTTATTAGTGTGAAATTACTGAAATACTCATCCATTTCAATATCTGCAACTCTCCAGGGATAATAAAATAGATGGATATTTCAGTAATTTAATCCTAATAAAAAAAAAGGAGCGCTGATGTTGAAATGAGGTGTGAAATTCAATTCCTGTGTACAGCTTGTTGTACAAATTGAATTTTCCTCATTCTAAACCACGCGTAGTAAACAAAAATCAGTTCCCCGTCTAGCAATCATGTTCATGCCTGTGGCTGTGGTTGTTCCCGATACCTCAACAATAGAAGAACACAGTGGATTCAGAAAACCCAGAAACCAACAACCCATCTCGGAGACAGATCCGAACAATTCCCACCACATACCTTGTATAATCCAATCCACTCGCTGCTGTAAATCCACAATTTCTTCTCTACTCTCCACCACCAAAGCAGCAATCAGTACACCCAAGAAGAAGATGAATTATTTTACGCCTCCTGGGCCATTTAGGAGGCTCGGATGCGTCGCCGTGTCGTCTCATGTAACTGAACCCGAAACGACAACCAAGAAGAAGAAGAAGAAGAAGCACAACAAGAAAAACAAAGTCAACAATCAAGCTGGGGATATGGAAAATAATACAAACGCATCATCGGCCTCAGTTGTTGTTGTACCTGATGTTTGTTGTGGGCCCGGGATCGGGTTAAGCACCGATGCTGCTGCCGCTGCTGTTGATCGTGCTGTAATATCAACAAGGCCTGTTTCGCCAAACAAGATGAATCAGAGAGAGGTAGTTTATTCTTCATTGAATGTATGCTCAAGTGTGTTGTTGATTTCGATACTTGGGTTGGGTCACAGGATTTACTTCAGAAAATTCTCTCTCATTAATTGTGCAATTTTTTTGGCGTCAACTGACTAGATATTTTTGGGTAGTTTGATGTTTTTATGTGATTGATCACTTGAATTGTAAGCAATGCTTTTTTCTTCATCGCGTATGTGAATAGAGTGATCTATAGGCAAAGCTGTAGAGACATATCCTTTTCTTTGATATGGAAAGAAGGGTATCCTTCTTCTGCTTAATGTTCACAAACTGACCAGTTTCAGATTGGTATATTATATGTTGATTTCTATATCTTTTGTGTAGTTCTCAGAGAGAGAAAAACTAGTATAGTTGGAGCCGTTCTTGTATTTGTCGGTCAGTCGATCCCAAGGGAAAAAAACCCAAAACGACGTAGTTTTGATGGATATTGTTAAAGATTCATTTGGTACTCAATTGATTTATTAATCTTTTAGGCCCATTTCGGAATCCACAAAAATGAATCAAATTGCTCATTTTTCTTAAAAATGTTTTTTATGAGTTCTTGCAAAAAATTACTTCAATCCAATATTGCTAAGGGTTTTATCAGACTTTGTAGGGCGACCCATGAATTCGGAAAAAGCCCTTACTGATATCGGATTGAACTAATTTTTTGCAGGAACTCATAAAAAATTATTTTAAGAATAATGAGAGGTTTGAATTATCTTAATGGGCCCAAAAAAATCAGTAAATCAGTTGAGTGCCAAACAGGGCTTTAGCAACACAATTAACAATACCCAAAACCCCCCAAAACTAAGTAGTTTTGAGGGATGGCAGCGGCTGCTTTGTCCACCATTTTCACATTGTTTTGAAATTTTGTTGCATCTTTCCATTTGGTAATGTGGATGAAGTTATCGTGAATAATTGAGTAGTTCATGCTATGTAGCGCTGGCACGGATACAATGACACAATGCGGACATGACACCAACACTTCGACACATATCTAAAAAAAATGTAGGAACCAAAAAACAGGTATGAAACGAAAAAACAGGCCTCTAATTACTACCAAAATGTCATATATTGCATCTTGTTTTTCTGTTTGATAAGTACATAATTCATGTAAGTATTTTAACAAAAAAAATGAAAATTTGACCTCACACACGTGTCTTTACATTCCAGTCACCTACTCATCTCATCATCTATGACAGAAAAAGATTGCCACGAGTTCCTCAGTGTCCAAATGAAAAAGTTGAGAAGAATATTGAACACTTCTGATTTGAGTGTCAGACATCTGTCTAGACCGTGTTGGTGTCCGTAAAGCATCCGACATCGATATGTGACATCTGGCAAGTTTCTGCGCAGCATAGATTTCATGCTTTTTATCTTATAGCTGTCTTGATCGTTCCTAAAAAAAATGTATTGCCCTTCCGTTTGAGTAGTATAGAAAATGTGTTACTTTTCCGTCAATGCAAATTTGTTAGCTATTAGCCTATTACTATTCTTTATGTGGCAATTTGTGTGCTTTTTGTAATTGCTCGACTTCTACTGCATTGGCAGCGCCCTTCATGTTCCACTAGAAGAACGGTGAACCCTGAACGAATGTCTTTTATGGATTCTAACCGTTACTTTGAAATGAGACGCTCAGAATTAGATGTTTTTGGATCAAGGTATCAGCGTCGTATTCGGCATCCTTCTCCTGAAGGCCTTGCAGAGGTTTGTCACAAGCAACTTTTTCATATATGCTTTTGGTAAATTGCACTAAATTCCCTATTTGTTAGAGGAGGGGGAAGTGTGATATAAATATAAAAGTAATAAGACGGTGATATGGTTGGTGGGTGGATTGTTTTAGAAGGGGAGATAAAAAGTTACTTAGTTTGTTTAGTTTTTCTAGGAAGGGAATATGAGGGGGTGGATGATGTATAATGGTGTCAAATTCTTATTTTGCCCTTGCTTATTTTTCTCCCTCTCTCCAAAAACATGGCAACGTGTCCCAACTCCATATCAATCCATATATGTGTGTGTGTGTGTGTGTTGGTCTGCAACCTCAATTGGCCTGGGATCTTCTGCCCCCTTTCCTCTGCCCCCATCTCTGTCCCCCAGCTCTCATGCTGCCACATGTCCAAAACAAATCTCAGCCGTAGACTAACACCAACACATATTCTCTCTCTCTCTCTAGTCATTCGGCCATCGAATCCAACAAGGTTTGTTTCTTAAATCATCAAGTCCTTATATGAAACCCCACCCACATATATAATTATAGAAATTAAATTAGAAACTAGAAAATTGTTGGATTAATGGGTTATATCAATAAACACCCAATCACTTCATTTGCTGACAACCAATTTTAGATACATACAAAGAGGAGGAAGAAGGATGATTAAGGAGAGATGGGTACTTGGACAAAATTGAAAAGGGCTGGGTTTAGACAGACAGGAACATGGATTTCGTGAAGGTATAAAAAGGTTAGAGAGGTGAAGAAGAATTTGTAGTCTTTTGTTTTTTTTTTCTTAATTTTTTTTTCATCAACGAATTTGTAGTTGATAGCGGAGAATTTTTAGTTTCAATGTACTAGTGGGAGAGAGAGAGAGAGCGCATGTCTAAGTTAAAATGGAGGTTCAGGATTGATTGTTGACATGTGTCACTTTTCTCTCTCCACTTTCCCAATTTCTACAGTCTCCACTTCCCAAATTCGACCCCCACTGGTTCTCCTCCTAATCAGGCGACTGGGAGCGTCTCTCTCACCCTCCGATCAACTCTCCCTCTCTCTCCAGTCCGTCCGGCACTGCTTCCTCCATTGTTGCCTCCACCTGTCCTTCCAACGCGTTCGCCTCCACAAGTGCTCTCTCCATCGCATCCTCCTAGATGGGTCCAGGTGCGTTGGAATCGTCTCTCTGAGACGAACGATAATCTGGCCTCAAAATATTTCCGTAACCGGGAAGGGCTTCATCCAAGCAATTTTTCATAATAACCGTAGATATACAATTTATCGAAAACTGCTTGGAACAAGCCCTTCGCGTTCATTTTTTTTTTATGATTCTTTGCATGGACCCTTAAAAACACGTTTCAAACACAATGAGCGGTTCAGATTATCAAAATTTGGAAGGAAAATGGGAGTCCCACATTTTAACAAAATGTGGGTTCCCACACTAGAAGCTTGGTGTGTGTGTGTGTATATATGTATTTATATTCATATTCTTGTCACCTTGCCTAAGCCAGTTTATGCATGATTTTTGCTTTCAAAAGCTCTCCTCATTATCCCATTCCTGCACATGCATGCTCACGTGTATATGCACATGCATACTTGATGGGAACAAAAATGGGTTGTTTCGATTTTCAATTGGTGGTGCTAAACCGATCATCTCTCCCTCTCAAAACTAACGGCTGAAGGAGTGAAGGGGCAAAAACACGTGAGCCCAAGAGGGGTGTTTCAGTATTGTGGATCCCGGACTAAATTTAGACAGGGGGAGGTGTGTCTAAATTTAGTACCCTTGCAGGGTACAAGGATATTCCAGAAATTTTTTATACAGGACATAAAACCAAACAAACACCGGCAATGGCTCACCTGGATGTGTATATCCATGACAAATCTATATCCCTCCCTTTTCTACTGCAAACAAACATGGGTTCTGACAACTGTAGGGATCTCCCCTGGGATTGACATTTGGACTGCTCTCCCTTATTTTATAAAGTGTTGTCTAGGTTTCCTTCCCATTTTACTTTTGCTAGTTGAGTTAACAAAATCGCTGATGTCATCAATTATTCTTCATAAAATGTCAAAAATGCCCTTCTACCACAGTTGCAAACAACACCGGCACATTGTCTTTTTGTGTTTCGTAAATATTTTTGTTCGCTAATAAAACTTATTGACCCTTCACTAATTGGTGTTTAAAAATATTTATTCCTTGCTCTACTGTAGACAATAGTTAAATGGCTAAGGGTAAAAATCACTTAGACCCCTTCATCTATCACTCTTCCACATATAATACCCTTCATCTTTTAAACCTATCAACCACACCCCCTCATCTTTTATGCTATATGAAATGTGTAATGCCGTTAACAAAATGCACGAATTGACTGAAATACCCTTTTCTTTTATAAGCAGTGTTGAGTTAGGTTTTCCACGCCGTTAACAAAATGCACGAATTGACTGAAATACCTTTTTCTTTTATAAGCAATGTTGAGTTAGGTTTTCCAAATCTGGAGTTCAACCAGAGAGAGAGAAGGAAGAGAAGAGAGAGAGTAAACCCCACCACCGTCGGCGCCTCCCCTCCACCTGAAATGCCCTGTTTATTTTCCTAAAAAATCATCTTCCTCCTTGACACCTGTGATCCCTCTATCCAAACCCATCAAACCCATAAAACATTTTACAGAGAGGAAAAGTTTCAAATTGGACATTTGTTATCTCAAATTATAGAGTAAAATGGTTTGTGGGAACAAACCGAATATGAGAACTATGGAAATCACCATCCTAAAAGGCAGTGTTCTAAAAGAAGGTCTAGAAGGCCGAGTACTCGTTGCCTAGGCGCTAGAAGGCCCCTCACCGACTAGACCGACTAACCCGACTAATTGCCCGAGTAGGCGCCGAGTACTAGGCCCTGGAAGCTAGAAGGTGCCTGGCCGCCCTGGGAGTGCCTAGCGAGTTTTAGAACCTTGCTAAAAGGTGGAATACTAGAATAAACTGGTACAAGAAAAATCATCTTTTGATGCAATAGAAGATGGAGAAGAACTATTCATAAAAAAAGAAGACAGGAAAATTAGTTTTATTCCAGATAGTCAGGCGACTTAGATCATATGCCAACAGAGAAATTATCAAGCACACATGAAACGCAATCAATCTTCATGCTTCTGAGTCCGTAACGCCACCGTCTCCCATCCATCATTCAAATTCCTCACCGCACTTCCCCTGCTCTTCCCAAACTCACTCTGCGCTGCCTACTATGGAATCTTGTAATAAAAAAGTATACATTTCTTATTTACAGAAAGATCTAAAAGGAAAACCCAAGTTTTTTTTTTTAATATCCGAATGGAACCCAAGTTATTTGAAACCCTACTTTTCGAATCTTTACTAACCCAAAAAAAAAAAAATCTGAAACCCAAAATAAGCTCCAAAGAGCTTCGACTTGAAGCCCTAAATGAAAGTACTTAAATTGATTAGTTGATCAGTGCAAGGGTTTTGGCTGGGTGGAGGAGATGAGAAATATAGGGTTTTATAAAGGAAGGGATGAAGATGAGGGTAAATGTGGCATAAAAATATGGGTTAGGATGGAAATAGCCAACTTCCGTTAAAGATATTGACAGAAGGGTGTTAAGTGATACGGGTTAAAAGATGAGGGAGTATGGTTGATAGGTTTTAAAGATAAAAGGGTATTATGTGTGGAAGAGTGATAGATGGAGGGGTCTAAGTGATTTTTACCCAATGGCTAAAGATAGGAATAATTTTCTTTTGAAGCTGGGTTATAGTATTATAACATACTCTGGCTTGTTATATTAACAAGTTCTTCTCTGACCAAGTTTTGCAGATTTCATAATTTGATAATTTAATGGGTGCTGATGTTTTTCCTATGGGCTACGTGGAGTCATTAGCTTATTTGAAATGCCTTGGTTTTTGGATAGCCCATTGTGCACTGCCTATGGTTGACTTTCTTAGCTGAACTACTTAACTAGTAAATTAGTTCGACCTTTTACTAGGAAGCCTTTTGCTTGTCCTGTGAAGGCTTGATACTCAAACCAAAGAAAGCAAATCCAACTTCTTTTAGCTTGTGAAAAATAGAGGATGATAGGGGAACTTTGGCGATAAGGACGTGGTATAGGGCCACTCATGCAAATAGGACACAGGCTAATTCCTTAATGCCAAGAGGACAAATCACCCCCACATTCCAAAAATGCCCCTGCTAGCCTATGAAAGTGCCTAAACTCCCAAAACCCTATGAAGGTGCCTAAACTCCCAAACCTTATGAAAGTGCCTAAACCTCCAAAATCCTATGAAAGTGGCTAAACTTCTAAAACCCTATGATACCCTAAGTGCCTAAACCCATTATATCCTACCCCAAAGAGCCTAAATCCCCTAAATTGAACCCCAAAATTGAACTCACTCCAAAAATTGAAGAGAGAGAAATCAATGAAGAGAGAGGAAGTTTATTGCCTCACGAGACAATTAATTTCCTCAAATGTTGATTGTAATCATTACAAATGTTGCCGATCCCAGAAAGTTGGCCTACGGGCTGTGTCTCCCTCCCATGTGGCTTGTGAACCACTCAAATTATTGAGGGAAGGTTCCGATAGAAGTGAAGTGAACTTACAACGAGAGCCATTGATCTCTAGCAATTGGTAGCCGCCGATAAACACTGCGTTTACTATTTTACTAAGGGTATTTTTTTTCTAGTATTGTCCTTCAGCCCTCAAAAACTTCCAATCCATGCTTGTCCTTTTGGCCAATTCTCCGAAAATGTTTTCCAAATTATTCACTTGTACATTTGGAAGACTTAAATATGCTTGATTGCAACCATGCGTTTGGAAGTTTGGAAAGAGAGAGTTATAGAGAGTGAGAGTGAGAGTGGGAGTTGTTTTGATGCAACAGTAAAACTACCTGTAAGCTATGAAGCACGGATACTCTATTTTGGCCTCCGTATCACGTATCGTATCCGTATCGGATACCAAAACTCTCGGATACGTATCCGTTAAGTTTTTTAAAGTATCCAGAATTTAAATTTATTTTTTTGGTATTCGGATACGTTTTGGATAGCTAGGATACGTCTCGGATGCGCGGGTAAATATGTTATTACTTGAAATATGTGTGTTAAAAAAGTAATTAGGGCTTTATATGTGTTTTCCCCAAATCGATCGACATAGCTTCTGCTCTCTCTCTCTCCCCCCTCATCTCTCTTGTCCCTCATCTCACGTTGTGTATATATATACATATATAATGGTGAACTTGTGTAATGGAATTTTAGGAATTAAAAATTAAATATATATAATATATATAATTTTATATTTTTATATTCAACGTATCCCCCCACATATCATATCCGACTTTTTAGAAAAATCACGTATCTACGTATCCGTATCTCGTCTCCGTGTCCATGCTTCATAGCCTGGAAGTAATCTGCAAGCACACCGTTGAGTGGTTCTTAATGTGCAAATTGCTAGCAAATGTAATTGTACCATTTTGCTTTGCATACTGTTCGACTACCCTTGAAAGTAAGATGGATTTGAATCAGCTAGTTCTGGTAGTTGCCTGCAGAAACACAGTTTTAAGGTAAATGTTTTCTTCCCCCCTTTTTTCTATAATGCACTAACCCACTTAGAACCTATTTACGGGGTGTTTGGGACTCATCACACGAGATCGTGCTGTTTGTAAGTGCAGAAACAACTAAGAATATAATTAGGAGAAGCTTCTGTACATTGTCGTTTATTAGTGCTTAGACCTTTATAAATATATAAATAAACCAGAGTTGCTGGTTTGCAGATGATGATGCTCCGAAGTAGTTTGATGATGGGAGAAAGATCTGATGGGTTTGATCGATACAGGGACTGGAGACTTAATGTTGATAACATGTCTTATGAGGTTTTTTAGTTTCTCAGCATATGCCTTTTTGGCTCTCCTTGTATTTACTGAGGTTTGAAGTTTACCTCTTTGATTTGTGATGTAAACAGGAATTGCTTGAGCTTGGTGATAGTATTGGGTATGTGAATACAGGATTGAAAGAAGATGAGATTGTCCACTGCCTTAGAAAAACCAAGGTTATGGACAATTTATTTTCACTGCTCCCCACAGAAATGGAACGGAAATGCAGCGTTTGCCAGGTTGGTTCATCAATCCTTTTAATTTCAGCTTTCTGTTATCAGGATTCAGCTTTGACAATTTTATCTACTTTCACTGCGAAGCATTTTATCTGCTTTCATTGTGAAATTTAGGATGCATATACGTTATTTTTGTTGTTAATCTGATGCAGGAGGACTATGAAGAAGATGATGAGGTGGGAAAGCTGGAATGCGGACACTTTTACCATATCCACTGCGTAAAGCAGTGGCTTATGCAGAAAAATACTTGCCCCATTTGCAAAACCACTGTATCGACTGAATAATGTGACTCGCAAACCCTTTAACCGTGTTTGGATTACGGATTTGTGGAGGGATTTCCAGTGGGGGGGTGGGGGAGAGGAAACGTTTTAGGAAGAAAACAAGAAATGCTGAAGCAATGAAGCTAAAAATATTTCTGATTGTGCATAGTTTTTCTTTCCTTGCTAGATCCCCAGGTTCATAACCTAGGTTGACAAGGGCAGCTGCCACTTTTTTCCCTTCACTGTATATAGTTTTGATCCCCTATGCCAGTAAAACATCATTATTGGTGTGGCGGTTTTGTGTTATCTATGTACTAAAATTTGGTGGGTGTTCCGTTATAAAGCCAGTTGTCTATACAAAGTTGTTGGCTGTGAAATGAACTGTGATTGTTTCAGCCTTCGCCATTCTTTTACCTCAACATTCTACACATTTTCTTATGTATTGTGACCTCTACTGTTCCTTATTTTCAATATGTTATGTATTTGATGTATTTGATTGTGTCATTTTTTTTCTGCTTGATAAATTTGTAGGAAATGTTCAACTCTGGGAGAAAATATTTCTAAACATATTACTGGATAAAACTGGAGAAGTGAGGACATGATTAGTGATCAGGGTAGAGAATGGAGTGATTTGAAAGAGTGAAGGAGAAGGCATGTAGCTAAGAAACCTTGGTCAATAATCCTCTCTCAACAGTATTCTCTATGGGGTGCTCGTCTTTGCAAAATCTGAAAGGAATGCCTCTTTATCTATAGCAACCTGTTCAATACCCGGGCAGCAGGTAGATCAATAAAATCTTGACGTATGTGTAACGCCCCTGATTCTTGGGAACGTTATATTTATTATAAAAATAATAAATAGTATTACAACAGAGTTACATAGAGGATATTACATAAATCTCCCTGCTATTACATTTATTCAACATAGGGATAACTAGGGTTTCCCTAATCCATGGCACAACCATCAGCCTCGGTAGGGTACTGCTCAGCTCCACAAGCTCCCAAGCTATAGAATCCCTCCTGTTCTTCTTTGATAGTCTGGCATAATACGTCCGAGTCGCCAAAAGACATCATGGTATTATGCCAGGGATACACAAGTGCAACACCATGAGCGAAAACGCCCAGCAAATTACCCTGCCCAAAAATTAAGCTAGCAATTCTAGAACAATATACGAGATGGCATAATATAAAGACAGTGATGCTCAAAACAGTAATTTCATTTCATGAGTGTCGATGAAATAGTGTCAATGTAGTCAGAGTATAGACAATAGTGTTAATGCAATCAGAGTATAAATATCAGTGTCTCATTTCGTAAACTGTGTCTCGTGTCATAAATCATCGGTGTCTCGTATTATTTTCTTATATCGGCATTCTTCTTCAAATTTCATCATTCCAATCATCTCCCATCACTCGAAAGTTATTGGCCCGTTCTCCACCACGGCACCAACCTTTCCGCTCGAGGTTTCGGTTGCCTTGTATCATGGACCGCATCTACGTGATACAAAGTCCGCTCACCCCGCGACACACACGAACATAGCTTCAACCGTATTGTATCACGAACCGCATCTATGCGATACAACTCGGCCACCTTGTATCACGGACAGCGTCTACGTTAATACAAAACTTTATCCACTATGCGACACTCACGAACACAGTTTCAACCGTATTGTATCACGGATCACATCTACGCGATACAACTCGGTCACCTTGTATCACGAACCGCTTCTACATTGATACAAAGCTTTATCCACTATGTTGTTGTACACGCTTAGCCCTAACCACATCATAGACCGCAACTACGTGAAGGGCGGCGCTACAGCGGCACTACCGTATCTTTAGCCCTAATCACATCACGGACCACAACTACGCGAAGGGTGGCGCTAAAGCTGCACTACCGTATTCATTCCCACTTATTCAATCAATCAATTTCATTCTCATCTCTATTCTTGTGTCAACTATTCATCGATTATTTTCTCGTGAATCGTGTCGTGTCGATATCGTATTGTTTCGTGCACATGCAACATGTCTTTTCTAAAACCCTTCTCATGAAAATCATCGTGCATTTTCCCAAAAATCATGGCATGTCGGTAACGTATCATTTCGTGCCCGTGCAACATGCCTTTTCAAAACTCTTTCTCGTGAAATTCTCTTTTCTCGAAAAAACGTGTACTTTAAGTCAAAATCATTTTTGGGCGACCTTCTCTTGACAATGAAATAACCAGGAAAGTCCCAGGCCGGGGGGTCGGAATATTCAGTTAATATCACTCATCCCTTTCTTAGGCAGCGCGAAGCTCACATTTTTTACAGACTTTCAAGGATGTTAGCCTTGGGCTATTTCATCATCTCAAGTTAGTCAAAACAATTTTATAAAACCTTTTTGAAAAATCTCGTATTGTTCAAAATATTCTTTTTGTTCAAAAATTCGTCGTGCATTATAACGACGTGTTTTCAAAAATCGGTTTTTCTCGCGTGCAAAATAATGACTTCTTTCTCTTTTCAAAAATCCATCGGGCAATATGACTACGTGATTTTGATAAAACATTTTTGATGCGGCATTATAATGACTACGTATACTTAGAGATAAATTTTTCCTAAACCATCATTTTACTTTTTGCCGTAAGCGAAACTAGTAAACTTTAAGTCGAAATGTACTTTAAAACGACTACGGAAAAATTATAACGACTACGAAAAGATCATAACGACTACGTAAAGATAATTACTAAGCTAGAAAAACTAGATTAGGATTAGGGTAAAATAATTTACATTGTTCCGAAACTAGTCGGGGCCGATCCAAGCTAGGTGGGTTTTCGGCGACTATGAAACTTCCTACGAACGAGCTTCTACCAACTTTCTACTTAGATTTTGGATTGGAGGTTGGTAGTTTGTGGTGGAGGGTGGCGGCTTTGGTTGAGTTTAGGAAGAATTCCTTGAGTTTTCTTCAAGGACACTAAGAAGTATGAGACTACAAAGGTGGTGAGTGAACTTTGGTGTGTGAAAGAATGAGAGAATTGCATGCTATTTATAGGCAAGAGTGAGAGCACCTCCTCCCCTTGTTTGGCCGGCCAACTCACCCTTGGAAATTTCAAAGAAATCTCTCCATTTAATGGAGGGAACAAAACCATGTGAACACATTTATTTACCATGATTTTGTGGGATTTTTTTGAACTAGAAATCTATAGCTTAGCTAGGTAGAATCCTAGGGTTCTTAATGAGAGATTCCCATGGGAAGTTTCTAGGAAATTGCCTAGTAAAATCTAGTCACCAATGGTTGTGTAGGTTTTTATATGGCCATCTTTGTTTTAGGGAGTTTTTGGTACACAATTCTACTAGTTATTGACTAAGTAATGGAAAAATAGCCTTGAGGCTAATTTTAGGGCTATGCTAATAGGTTGGAATCTCCCATTAATGTGGAGATTGCAATCCCACATTTTAGGGACTTTTGGTACCAAGATTGTAGGCTAGCATGTGCATGGGTGCACATGCCTAATTAGGCAAACTTGGAGGCCAAGTTTCTCCCTCTCTCTTCACTCGGCCCTCTCTCTCTCACGGCTACTCTCTCTCTCTCCCTCTCCCTAAGATTTTGGACAAAAATCTCACATTTGGTGAGAGTAGGAGAATCCAACTTGAATGCTCTCTCTTGCTTCAAGAGAGTGAGAAAAAAATTAATGATGTTGGAGGGTGGAGAGTGAGGTTGGTGAGGCCAAGTATAATACTGTAGGATTTTGGGTAGCAAAATGTGTAACCCTTGACATGGACATGTAATATCATGACTAGTTTAGTAATTTAAATAACTATAAGGTAAGTTTTATAATTAAAATAAATAATTGAATTGTTAAATGAATTTCTAATAATTGAATTAATAAATCGAAAAACATTTCCTCCAAAAATTAGGGTTGTTACAGTATGTATGTACCTTCCACACTGTTAGGAAGCAAGGATCGCACAATGTTCCCTTTCATTTCGATATGGCAAGGTTGAGGGCAAGCTCGGCCTTGCTTGTACCACTATCAAGCCTCAAAGGGCCTCTCAAGTCCTGCCATCCAGTGAACAACGGGGAGGGCTTGTAGCCCCCCACTCGGCACTCCCTCTTCCCCACGCCTATTTGTTCCCCCAACCCTGGAGCCGAAGGGACCGTCTGTCTTTTTTTTCTGAACGGCGGAACGTCTCTGTCGTTAACAATTATTTTGGAGAGGTGTAGCGCAACTGGTCCGTTTTTGGGTCCTTATTTTCCTGGTATTGTGCCTCTTCCCCGGGGTATACTCTCTGTTTGGGCCCAAGTCTGCCCATAGCACGGTCTTTATGGGCCACGGGTATACTCTTGGTCGTGACCCGCGCAGTCACTAGCTTAATTAGTTGCGCCATCTTTCCCGGACCTGCAATGTTTCCGCACTCGTAGGTGCCATGTGTTACTACTTTGAAATGTGAGGTGGGTCAGAGGAGGATATGGCATTAAATCTAGACAGATTAGTGTTATTGGAACGATTAAAATTCAAATTTCAAAGGCAGATTAAAGTGAGGGAAAATGCAAGGAAAATAAATTTTTTCATGTTATAATTTTGAATTTTTTTTCTACTAACGTGAGTATGATAACATAAGTTTCATTTTTCTTGCTAAGACCACAATAAATTTTATTTTCTTATTGAAGTAATCAACTCTTGTGAGATTATCTAGTTTTGTTCTGCTCTTGATGTTTATTTTTTCATCTCTCTTTTCCACCTTTGTACCAAAAGCCCACTTAATACCGAGTATTCAACTGTTAACATACATCGAAGAGATAGGCAATGAACAATTTACAATTATACATTTGAGTTTTGTATATCTTATATTTTTGTATTTTTTTGGGGTAGTTAATCTTTTTATATTCTATTTGTTTGTATACAGTTTAAGGTTCTTTTAGGTGACATTTTTATACTCCCTCCGTCCCCTTTTAAGTGTGTTACCTCGTAATTCCAACTTATTTTCTCTCACATCAACTTTTACAATTTTTACATCTACTTTCCACTACTTACCCTTATCAATATAATAATACCCACAAACTTTTCAAAAAGGAATCTACTTTTAAGGGCAAAATAGGAAATGCACCCACTAACGTTTCAAAACACACTTATTAAGGGACAACCCAAAATGGAAATGTCTACACTATAAAAGGGATGGAGGGAGTAAATTTTAGGTGCAAATTTTAGCCCAACAAATCTGGGCTGTCCAAACATAGAGGGTTGGGTACAGCTTCTTTCTCGACTCACGGAGGAAGTATTGTTTGACGCATTCGCTAGCTTGAGCTTCCGGCCACAGCTATTAGTAACATGGAGTGCCAAAGGATGGTCTTGGCGGGCTTGACTTGTTAGACTTTCTATATTCCAAACCATATCCTCCGGCAGCTCGATCAACGCGCAATGGAGATCACGAGAATTCTACTTGGCAAGATCAATGCGCAAAGGCGTTGTGCCTTTGTTTGCTAGCTACTTTCTTGTTTGTTCGGTCTGACGAACAGGCAAGTTTTTTTGTTGGTGATTGCTCAGATTGAGGAGCGTAAGGACGTGGCTCCTATAGTCCTTGTAGAAACTTTGATGGGATTGGATGGAGTTCGTGCTGGTTTGACTAATGTCTTTGAGGGTAGTCCTTTGCTCCTACAGGTAGGTTTCTCACTCAACTCTTCTTTTTTCTGGTTCTTTCAAATATTCTTATTTTACCTCGACGCTCAGCTTTGGCGTTCTATGGTTTCGTACTTGTTTTTCCTCTCAGGTAGCTATGGTTATGTGATAAGGCCAATCTGTTGGAGGGTCCACCGAGAAATAGGGTTCATGAATCGTTAGGCTTTGTCAGAAGGAATTTTCGAGAAGTATTTGATAATGTGGATGGTTGGGTACAGCTTCTTTTTCGACTCAGGAGGAAGTCATTATTTGGCCCATTCGCTGGCTTGAGCTTCCGGTCATGGCTATTAGTAACATGGAGCGCCAAAGGATGGTCTTGGCTGGCTTAACTTGTTAGACTTTCTATATTCCTAGCCGTATCTTCCGCCAGCTCGGTGTTCGTCAAGTGTTGACACCAGCAGGTTCTGAGGAGTTTGTTATGCCAAACTTCAACTCTGCAACTCTCAAAGCCTATCAATGTACCTAGAGAGAACGTGTGACCATTCAGAGGGATCCCTACCCTATTGTTCTATTGCCCTGACATTACGAGAGGTAGTGAAGGGTATTGAAGCAAGAGCAAATGGAAACTGACTCTAGACTCGACTATGCTGTGTCTGAAATAAGCTGTGGACCCATGACATGTTTCATGTGGGGCCAATGTTTTGCTTCATTTTGTGTTTGGTGGTTGTAATTTTGCTGCTTTGCTTCGTACTTTGTTATTTATAAGCGTGCCCAAAGCGTAGGGCTAGTGTTGGAGTGAACAATTTACCGGTAAGACCGGATCGAATCCATAGAGACCGAAGGAATCCGAGCGTGAATATTGTCTTGCGCGAGATGGTTTTAGCCTTAGAGCGGCAAACTTTGACTTGAGGTTTGGATTGGAATTCTCTCGATTTCGAGAATGACTTGAAATTGATTTAAAGACTAAATTAAACTAAGGCTAAGTCTAGGGGATTTCAACGCCCATGACTCGGGACGATTCATTCTCCTCTACGATAACCGGCTCGGAGGTGTCGTTAGACTTGCTCCGAACGGAAGATTTGATACTGAAACTCATTTAAACTCGAAATGGTGCTTAGCAAAGACTAGGAATTGTCGGTTCATTTGGCAAACGGCCGAGTTGACATTGCTCTAAGCATCACACGTGGCAAGGAGCGTAGCTCTTGCCAACGTGAGATCAAAGAGGTTAACAAACCCGGTCTTTGGTACATAAAATTAATCCTAACTCTTTTCTAAACAAACGATTTATACATGGCAAGGAGAGCGAATCAACCGGAGTCACGGGGTGTTAATCACCCCATGACTAAGCCTACGTAAACTACTCGATCATTATACAAGGAAACTTGACTATTTTGATAAAGGAAATAAAGAACATGACAAATGAAACTAAAAACTGATTTTATATAGAGTTCCTAAGCTTGCCTACCTCTTTAAACCTTGAGAAATTAGCAAACACCCAAACTTTGCATGGGATTTCAAAGGAAAAGACTTGGAGAGGAGAGACAAGATTTTTAACACCACAACCAAAATAAACTAGATTTATAAGGAGAACTAATTAGTAGCAACAACATTAATACTTGAGAAATTAAACAAACAACCAATCTTACATGAGTTCTTGAACAAAATGGAGAGCTAAGCTATGGAGGATTTTTGTGACTAAAAGTAAAAATAAACTAAAGGAAGAAGGAAGAGAGAGATAGAGATAAGAGACTATATATACAAAGGACCATCTCTCTCCTAAAAAATATCCTAAAAATATCCAAAAAGGTGAATCTTCCATAAATGGAAAGAATTAAAGTAGCAAAAAGTGGCCCGGAGGGCTTTTGGATCGATCCAAATAAATCTGGATCGATCCAAAAGCAATCAGTGAAAGTT